>OX155960.1:27532631-27618097 GCA_944548615.1 Micropterix aruncella | reverse complement strand
AGGGGTCTGAAAACCCGTATGGAAATTATAGAGAAAATTCGGACTTCCGAAGAGCCATGCTGGTTATATTGTAGGAAATGGACAAAGAGTTGGTACTCCGAATTCGAGCTGCGATGCGGTTGCGAATGCGTAAAAATATTGTTTTTTTAATACTGAGATGCCGCCTTGCATTAATAATAATTGTAATCGCTTTAATAAAGATATCGGACATCAATTAAAGTTCACGGATAAAAGGCTCATTTAACAATTTTGGAAAGAAATTATGTAGATTATTACAAAATTAGGTAGCCCTAATTATATATTCTTATTAAAGCTTACTTAGGCGTTTTTCAGCTAAATAAACTGTATTAGGGAATATTAAATAAAACTACCTAAAATAAAATCAATAAATTGTTGCCAGAATTTTTGAAAAAACCCATTTATAACAAAGGTTTCATTATTATCCGATACCTTTATTATAGGTCTTATGGCCTATTGGGTAATAGGCGTCAAAACAAACTTAGTTTATGAGCTATATGAATGCTTTTCAGGAAAATACTGAAATATACTAAAAAACAGGATTTTAAAAATCATTTTATTTAAAAATTCTGGGATGCATTAATTCATTTTATTTTAAGTATCCCCAGTTGTATTTTCCTATTAAATAAAAATCCTATTATAAATTCAGCGAACAACGCTCAAATATGCGTTAATAAGAAAATATTACTAGGGCCAATAATATAAATCACCCATCGACTCCTAAATTTTAATAAGTCCGATAACTTTATTATAGGGATTACGGCCCATGAGGTAATAGGCGTTAAAAAAAATTGATCCATGAGCTATATCAGTGCTTTCGGACTTGTACCCAAATATGCTTCGAAATAGATTTTCTAAATACCATATATACGATAAAAAAAAGTGCCCAAATACTTTTGAGCGGCAGTGTAATAGCAGTGCAATAAAAATCTGGCGCTGTTCATTATAATGATACAAAGCGATTTTAACCGTGTTAATAACATTGAATTAGAATCAGTAAATATAAAATCCACTCTCCCTGATATACATACGTACAGCCATTTAAAAATACGTTTTGTTCCTTCCTTAGGAATCATATTAGTACCAAAGATGAAACTTTTTTGAAAAAAAGCTTTATATACCATGCATGGCTTGTTATAATAGCCGATTATATATAAGACAATGCATTAGCCATCGTGTTACCAAAGCAGTTACTCCCTCAACGCACCCTTTCCCTTGTTGGTGTCCCTAACTAGCACTCACTACCGTTTGATGTTCGACTATTATGTACCATGGACGCGTGGAGGATAAAAGTCGGTGGTTAAACCAAAATTTAAAAAAAAAATGCACGGACGATGAACAAGATGCCAAAAAGTATATCGATGTGAAAACAGGCCAAAATATATTTATATACGAAAACATATAGTTAGCGTATAGCTTGTTATAGTGGTGGCCGGTCAAACTTTCTTACGTGACAAAATACCATCAGATTTGAATCGCTAATACCAACGACACTAATACATCGAGAGCATGATCCTACAACGGATCAATGTTGTCGAAATGAACGTGTTTGTCGTGCAGGATGTTGTTTGCATGTAACATCATTGCGTGGGTGTAGACGAACGTGATAGTGGCGAATTAGCTTCATGTAGAATTTGAAGATACTGTAGCGCGGTTACTCATTGAGCTAGGGCGTTGATTCTGGTGATTTTCTTTTCTGCTCATAATATACCTGTTTCCGCTCAACGATCTTCCCTAAGTCGCTAAAAAAAACCGCCGATGTGTGCATTCTCTCTGGCTCGCAATCGTTCACTCTTTCCCATACTGCCTTGATATAAAAATTCCAGTATTCGATCGGCTTCGATGCGGAGCTCACGTTTGAGGCCGCTGCAAATCCGTCGATCTTCGGCTCGCTCCTTGGGAGTAGCGGAGTCCTGGAAATTCTAGATGATGAAACCTCCAGGTCGTCCCGACATGCTCCGATGCTAAAGTCGTTGCTGCCGCTGGAGATCTTCATTATTGTCTGTAGGGTGTGTCATACCGTTTCTCTCCTCAGTAGATTGACGTCTCGCTCTGTCTCCGTTTCCGATATGCCATGTTTAGCGTTTCTCTGGCCGGCCACATCCGCATTCTTGCGTCTTGCTTTGTGGCACCAGATTCGGAAGTACTGATTTTACCTGAGTGTAAATGACTATTTTTGCCGAGTTGCTTGTGTATGATTTTGAGTTAAAAATAAGTGGTTGTGTTTTGGCTTTACTTATTTGATTGTTGTGGCGATAACCTGAAACACTTTATGAATCTAGATTTGCAAACGCTCAAACGATTTCTTCCTATGTACACAATGAAATATCTTGCAGAGTCTCTCCTCTTACCTTTTTTTGACCGTGCAGATGTGGCTTATCTCGATTTACCAGAGGAGCTACACAACAAGCTTGAACGTTTATAAAATGTAAGCATACGATTCATCTTCGGTCTACGTAAGTATGATAACGTGTCTTAATATATAGGGCATAGTTATAGTGGTTGCCAGTAAGCCAAAGAAGAAATATTCAAACACTTGTTCTCCTGTATCGTGTACTCTCCTAATCTCAACACCATTCTATCTCCACGAGCTTTTCGAAACATTAGGTTCACATGGTCTCGTACTTCGGTCAGACTTTGCAATTTACTCAAAATTCCTTGTCAAAATACTGATTTCTACTCCTATTCTTGTGTCCATGGCGCAATATTGTGGAACGATTTTTCATAAAATTATCCCGCGAAACTCGCCTTCTTTGAACTTATTCAAGACTCACTTCAAAAAGTACTACTTTTCTAAAGAAGTAACCAGTTCTTGGCTTTCTCTCTCCTTTCTCTTCGAAATTCTTCTCCTCGGGCATTCTAAAGCTGGGCATTGACGGTCAGTTTTTCGCGTCAGTCTAGACGTAAAACTGTGGCGTCACTCCAAATGGTTTTATGCCAACTAGATTTGCCCATTGACTGGCGTCACTCCGGCTCTTCAGTTTTCGACCGGCCCGGCCGCATGAAGGACGTGTTTCTTTGCGGACATCCACGAATAAAAATGGATTCCGATTCCGTAAAAGAAACATTCCTTGTTACTACGGCTACTGTTTGTTTTATTTTATTTTATAGCAAACTTACAGATAGTAAATATATAATACTAGTATTTTAAATACATATACAAACCAAACAAATTTACTATCCCATGAACAGTTTGCAATGCTTGAATTACAAATTAACAGAAATAACATGAACACGTTGATAGTAGAAAAAATTATAATAAAGCTAATAATAATATAAGGGTAAGAAATTTAATAATTAAATAAGTTGTTAATAAGGTTATTTGGATAGAGCAAAATAGAAATATGAGTAATGGGATAGTAATATTTATTATACATAATATGATATAATACAATAGTCTGTTATAATATAATAATCATATAATACAGTACATTAGGATGGCAGTTAGTGAAATCTTAAGAAGTAGGAGATAGGCTAGGTATGATCGAGTCTTTTATTAAATTAATGGAATCATAAAATATATCTAATCCTTTACACAATTTATCAAAACGCGACACATTGTTAAACAAGATACTAATATGAGACAAGCTATAAACCCTCATGAGAGATTCACTGCCACTCTTCGTTTCTTAGCATCGGGAATGAAATCTGACTTCTATAATATCTAATTCAATTTTATAAATAATATCTAAATAAAATTGGAATATTTTATCTAAAAAAAATCTTCTACAGCTTTTTGTCGATACTGTTTATTTTTTTAATTTTTGTCGATTATTTTCCATAAACATTCTGAATTTCTATATTTTTTGATGAAATCTATCATTATGACAAGTCCGACACCGCCATGACAAAAACGCAGCACGCGCTGTCACCGCGGTCCGCGAGCCGAACTGACGCGTTGGATTGCCGATTGCGCATTCACGGTCAGTTTGGCGCGACGCGCCAGTTGGATTATGGTAGCCACGGAAAATATTCGTGGCGCGTCGTCAGTTAAAACTCTGGAGTGACGATTCGACATTCACGATCAAATTTTGGATGCACGCCAGTTCAACTGACGCGAAAAACTGACCGTCAATGCCCAGCTTAAGTTTAAATATAATACTTTGTACAATATTATAAATAGGATAGAAAACGAATTTACCGCGTGAAATTTGTAGGACCCGACGTTTCGGTGACGTTGCAGCCGCCGTTGTCAAGGGTAAACTCCGTCAGTTTACCCTTGACAACGGCGGCTGCAACGTCACCGAAACGTCGGGTCCTACAAATTTCACGCGGTAAATTCGTTTTCTATCCTATTTATAATGTCAAACAACCGCGATAGTCTTCGATTTGTACAATATGTTATGCAGACAAACTTATTTGTTTAATATTTTTTCCGGGAACAATGTACCGCTGCACTGTGATTAGGTTGGTTTCAAGATATTTCCATGTGGAAATAAGCTAGCCTTTTTACACGACTGCGCAGCAAAAAAGGATTATAATGTGTTGACGGTTAACCTATGTATGTTTTCCGTTTATTCCACCATAATTTCTAATTGGTTGAACCGATTTAGAAGTGTGTGGTATTGTTAGAATCGTTATGACATCCCGACTGTTATAGAGCACTGTCTAAATATCAAGATAGGAGTTGTCTAAATGTCCAAATGTCAATATATAAATATAAATTTATCGTGTTTAATGTTAAATGAAAGACTTGGAAAGACTTGTAAAAGTTGAGGACATTTCGGAAATATATGTACATATATCTATATGGATAAATACATATGTCACAAGTATTTCATAATAAAACCGTAATAACAATAATTATAAATACAATAGATAACTTTCCGTAAAGGCAGTAGTGTTTTTTATTCTTTTTAATAAATTTACTACTTTGTGTTTTAATTTATAAGTACAAATATAATAATAATAATTATTATGTATTATAATTACTATTTTGTTTCAATTTATGATATCCATGACATATTCTGAATATTTTTGTGAACCTGTAAATCTAATTAAATAAAGAGCCCAGGGTCGATTGACTGAGGGTAAGAGCTATTTTTCTATTTTGCAAATTGCTGAGCCCTAGTATATAAAATGACCTCAGTCGTTTAAACTCCCTGGTGGTTGATGGTTGGATAGTTTCCCCAACCGCTTGCGCATTAAATGTAAATTACTATAACGTAATACCCAGATAGATGTCTGTTTATAGAGTGCTCCTCTATGTATGAGTTTATCACTGCCATTTAATATTTAAAGCGTTTGAAGCATGATAGTGTTATTTCGAAGGAACGCTAATATAGATCAAGATAATATAATGTCTTGCATCATTTAATTAATATCGCCGCAACGGTGAAACGTGATACGCTATATTATTATGAAAATTAACATGGAAGAGCCTTGGTTTATGGTTTACAGTGACGGGCGAAATGAACATCCAAAATGAACACGTGTTATTCAGGCTAAGTGACACGTGAAGCCTCCCGGGAAAGGTTGATGTATTGCTGGCGGTGTCAGCGCGATACTGAATATGACAATTACCATTAGCATCCCTAATTACTACACCTTCTCCCTCCGTGTCGATACGGCACCGCCGTCATAATATATTAACGAAAACTGGATGGTTCTAACGGTTATGTCATCGAGCAGGGTGAAGTTTTTTAGAATTACATATTTCTTCTATACGTGATCGACCTTTGAGCATGCGTCTTTACGCTAGATATTTTTAAAGTCACTATTCGGCAGCGAGCTGTAGCTTGCAAAATGACTCCGATAAATTCATTACATTACAATCGTATCCAATTGGCAAATTTACCGCTCATGAAATATAGAATATAGGTAATATAGGTAGTAATATACCAGCTGCAGTAATTAATTAATTAATTTGTTGTGTGGGGCTTTTCTAAGGTCTGTATGAGCCTTGTAACACTGCGACCATTGCTGATCTATTGTGCTCGCCACCTACTATAGTTCTGCGATAATCCTCGTGTCATTTAAGGGCTTTTGGTGCCAGATTGTTTTACCTCCTCAGGTTGGAGGTAATGACCACCCAAGTTGGTGTATCTTTTACGCATCAACGGGCCACACTCGCATATGAGGTGAGGGGAGTTTGCTCGGCCCCTTGGCAGAACCTGCACATTTTTGTGTCTGAGCTTGAGGTTGTACACGTGTTTGTTAAGGCCACAATGCCCCGTGAGCGCCCTCACCACTTTGCGTAGATTGTTCCTATTTAGCGATAAGGCCTCACAGGCCGTCTTAGGGTCGTACCTAAGCCTTAATTAGCTTTTTGGATTGGTACAACCCTGGCGTGTTGTTCCAGTGCCCAGCTACAGTAAGTAATAGGAAGTTATTACAAGCTTTTTGCTTGATATTAATTGGAGTAGGTATCTGACCTTATTATGGAGTATACCATGACATTATGTAAAGACAAAAAGAAAATCTAATGACCTTAGGAATAGCTAAATCATTGCGAATTGTTACAATCAAATGACATGTAGAGGGTTGTCACCCCTGTTGAGGGATGGTTATGCTGAGGGGTGTTGTGTGATTGTAGCACTTGATGATTAAGCCCAAGAATAGCCTCTATCATCCTATTCTTGATATCGTATCTAACTCCATAGGTAATGTACACATTGAAAGTCTAATTTTGAGTACTACTTTATTGAATCCTTTGTTCGGGCACAGGCAGAAACAGTGCACGTGCACTGGCCGTAATTATAATGTTATCTGCGCGTGACTCGAGCGCCGGAACGTTTATACGCGACTGTTGACTGCATTGATGCATGGTCGCTAGGCTGGATATTGTAGAGATGTGCATGATATCGTTTGCATAATGCATCTGTGTATTATCATTATCATGCGTCGCTATAGACATAAACAGTAAAAAGAAGATATTAGCAAGAAATAATCCCAATAATAATATTAAAAATGACAAAAATATAAATTTTAAAAAATCAATATAATCAATATGTGCCTCTTTTTATAGATGCTGATATTTTCAATTACTGTTACTTTATATAATATATTAATGAAACAATATATTCAAACAATAAACACATGAATACTCATCTAAAACTATCATTTAAATGGGTACAATGCTTGAAAGTCATAGCATTCGGTCAGATTATGGAAAGGATGGCTTATCAGTATATCGTTTTTTTTTTTATTTGACCTTCTCCAGTGTTAAAATAGTGGTAGGAAGAAGATTATAGCTTTTGATAATAGGGTATGTATAAGTAGGTTTTCTTTACTTCTGCCAGCTTTACTCGGGGTACGCATAAAAGGGAGCTACCGCGGGTATGGTAGAGTGACTATCAGCTCTAATTGCAATGTCCCTTAGACTGCTATCTGGCATAGATTAACCACTGATGCCAGACTAACTATGAACGCCGAATATATAGTTATTATCTATGCCTTACTGAATTATTCTCTGCATGATTTCCTGGTTCATTGTTGTTAATTGGAAAGATTCCACCCGCAGTATAGATAATCTAATATTAGTAGTAAAGACGATCTGATACTATTAGTTAAACTATGCAAGCTCTCCTCCGGTAGGTAAAAATATGTGGTTCTACATAAAGAATAGGAGAACTGGCCGGTTAGGTCGTACATCGGGTGTTTAATTCTCAGTATTAAATCACGTTTAATTGAAAACATCATCTATTGATCAGACTTTTCAATGTCTGAGCATATTGATACTTCATCAAACCGGATCAGAAGCTTATATACATTTTCAAAGATACTCATATCAGAGAAGCTATGTATTCAGTCTAAGAGAGTAAAAATTCCAGTAGAAATAATTTACTTTTGTATATGTAAATCTATTTTAAATTATGGTATTATCTGTTGTAACAGCTTTAGATCCAGCTGTAAAAGCTCAGATATCAGTTCTTAGGCTAAGTAACTCCAAACTATTTATTTACCATTCTGAAGAATCTTATTTGTGAATATACTTTTCTGGGTGTAAATCCGCTGTAGATAAAAAAGATAATAACAATATTTTCTGGGAAAAGATATCTTCAACCACTTTCACAAAAAAACATGCTGATAAGTGCGTCTATATCTATAATGTTTTTAATACCACATACGTTATCATCATTTGCATTGACAAATACATATGCGTTAACATCATTTTAACTCCTGCGTGAAAAAAATCGTCCGAACCCAAAGATATATTTCCTCGTCAGTAGAATAATTCATTCATTCATTCGCTTCAGATTCAGATACAGATTCATTCAATTTCAATTTCAATTTTCGATTTACAGAATGTTGAAACTTACTCTATATATGAAAATATTTCAAAGTTAACAAATACACTGGTACCTAATAAACAATCAATGGATAAACAACAATGATAATAATATTGTAGCAAAATCATTTACTTCAGATTCATCTGAAGTGAGCAGAGCCATAAGTGTTGCCAAAAGCACTTTTATTAGAAAAAATATTTGTTCAGCCATGGATTATTGTTGATAGATTTTGGTCTGCATCAGAAGAACTATATAATTTTGATTTATTTATTTATCTATTTGATCTTCCCGAATATCAAATAAATAAATGAATAAATTATTTAAAGGTGACCATGTACTTTTTTTGGATTTTACCTCTTTTAGATTAATGCACCACTTTTAAATAGGCTGTATAATATTGCATACTTTCACCCATCTACTCTATCTCTGTTATATCTCTGGTCAAGTCAAGATTTATTGTGCACAACTTAAGACACAGCCTGGAAGGCTGTTTAATATTTGCCTTTAATCATTGTTGGTACCTGTATATAATTTACGACCGTTTCAGATTAATAGTAACTAGATATGCGATGAATAGTCCTATGAATGTCTGGACCCTCTTTAGTATTCAGGAATTAGGAAACATAGCGAAAATTTATGCGAAAGCGAGGGATGAGATAAAGTGACCCGACTTCCGTTTGCAATAAGCGTAACGGATCAAACAACATAGGGTTGATGAGATCAAGAAATATATAGGTTGGGTACGCTAAAGTAAACCTTCCTATATTTTGAACAACCGGCGCGGGGAGACATTTTTCTTTACACGATTTAGTACCCGACGATTTGACGGTATTCCTTATCGATATTTTTAAAGTTGGAATTGACTCTGCGTGCCGTGCTCTGAGCCGATTCTACTGCATAGAGATAACAAACAAAAACAAAATCTGGTCGATACACGGTATCATATATTTTCCCAAAATTAGTCTTGATGAAGCTATCCTTAATGAGTCGCTTTTCTAGTTATCGGCTATAGTAATCACGATTTTCAGAATCGATTTTTAATTCATCATGCTGTTACATTAATTTAAAAGTTTAATTATTATATTATATATTTACACACCACCCGACACATTTAAAAATATAATTATAAATATTCTACACTTTACTTAAATGATCGTTTTATTATGTAATTATATATTCTCCTATTATCTTTGTGCTTACATAACTTTTTACTTCTTTAGTTTCTTTCACATATCGTGTTACATAACATAATTACTTGATGATTTAATTATTTACTTATTACCATAAATATATATATATATATATATATATATATATATATATATATATATATATATATATATATATATATATATATATATATATATATATATATATATATATATATATATATATATATATATATATATATATATATATATATATATATATATATATATATATATATATATATATATATATATATATATATATATATATATATATATATATATATATATATATATATATATTTGATTTTTTTTCTTTATATAGACTTTTTTCTACTTTGAACTAGTAAGTTAGTAACTTAGCCATTAATTAAGCATTAATATAAAAAAACCCTATAATTTCACTTAAGAAATGAAGCTTTTATTGTTTTATACAATTCTGTTGTATATATGCCGTTTAATATGCTTATATAAACTATTTATATGGTGGAATCATATAAATAGTTTATGTTGGTTTAATTTTAATTTGGTAATATGTTTTGTTGTACTGTCTGTTTTCCGAAGAAAATAAAACATAAAAAAATAAACTCGTAAACCACTAATTATATTTTCCTTCTACTAACATTGCCTTCTAGCAACTGTTGAAACCATTACTTTTAAAATAAGTCAAATTTATTTGTTTAGTTTTATAAAAAGCATTGAAATTGTAACTTGGAAAATTTAATTAATTATAGGCTCACATCAGTCAGGTCCAATCCTCTCTCCGTATATGTAGATGCGTCTGATTTCGTATAATCTAAAATACAACGTTCAAGAACATTACCCTTTACCGATGTATAATTTTGGAGCGTCAACGACTTAGTACATTAAAAAAATGTTGTCACCATTTGGGGATTCAATGACTACATTTTAAAAAAACTGGTTGATGCTGATACGGTATCATTTACTTTCTCAAATTTCGTCTTGTTGAAACGACATACAATGCGTGTGGGTATTGGTTATAATAAGCGAGATATTTTATTTCAATAAAATTTTCCCACTATTGGAATCGCAGGAAATCATCGAGTTAATAGAACATCCTCCATACAATCCTAACTTGGGTTCCAATTATTATTTTACAATCCTGGAAATCAAAAATAAGTTGCGTGGTCGGGGATTTCAAGAATCTGAAGAAGCTGTCATAGCGGTCATTTTTACATCCTTACTACTCATGGGAAATACTGTTTCAAGATTGATTCAAGCCAATACTAAAATACATCATTTTTAATTGATTGTAAAATATTTTCAGTAATTATCCGTTTTATAGTATTTCCTATTCCTGATCATCTCGGTATGCCCCATGGATGTCAGAGAAAAGTCTGATCAGAACAAGCGAATATCTCAGCTAAGTTACACCTTCGACGATCGAAGGTTTAGACTACATTTATTATTTATTTATTTATTTAGGAATACATTTCTATGAAACATTGATTTTGCATACAAACAGGAACCGATTGGCAAAACCCTAACCTCATGTTTTTGCGATTCGGTCACCCAACTGGGACTAACCCGTTCTAGGGTACTTAGAATAAAACCGTTTAGGATATGATGTGATCTAATTTGTGACAAATACTTAGTGATAGAAATTTAAGGATAAATATAAAAAATGATTACCTAGCGATTTCTTAATATACTGAAAACTTATAATACCTGACATATTTTGGCAAAAGTTTCAAAGTTCAATTAAAATAATATTGATTGGGTGTTATAAATAATTGAATCACAATTACATAACTACGATGGATCATAATAATAATACACGAATGAGTATCTATCTATCTCTTTCAAGTATCTCTCTCTCTCTCTCTCTCTCTCTCTCTCTCTCTCTCTCTCTCTCTCGCCTGCGTGATAAAAAGTTTCTTAAAAGCCTTTCAAATTGATTAATTTGAAGATTTTTATTAGACTTTTATCAATTTTGATCCTGCCATGTTGGGGTGGTGAGTTAGGTTGCGAAGATCGGGCGGAAAATGGGCATTCGGCCAACATCCTGCCCGAGGACGCGGCAAAGGAAATTGGCCGTCGGGAACTTTCAGCACTTCCGGTGCACACAATTTAATTACTCGCCACCGAAGGGAGACTTCCGTGATTTCTTACTTATACTTTTACCCGTCCAGCGGCGCCCTTTGAAACTGGGCAAAATTCATTTATATGATATTTGTATACAAGGTAACGATACTAGTAGCTTGTTTATTAAGAGTATAGTTTATTACTCTAAATTAGTTTATTAAGAGTCTCATCCTTATTTCGTTACTGCCCGAAAGGGACTATCTGATTTAGTAAAATCTTTATGTTAAATTAGTGAAAAGTACGAAACAACCAATCCCATCTACCAATGGTTGTTTGGTTGTTGGATTGAACAACCAAACAGTCAAACAACAAACAATCAAATCAACAAACAATCAAACAACCAATCGCATCGACCGATAGACGCAGACTTAAGACAACCACAATTTTATATTCTGAGCTAAGACTAAAATACAAGGCATAGAACTAGATAAAAATACTGAAGGCAGTCCATGACATTGATTTTGCTGAAATAAAAAATGACAGAATTACTTTGTTGCCTAGGATATATAGAATATTATTTGCCCTATATTATTCATCCTTGAGTTTGCTCACCATGATCGTGAGTATACTCGTATGATGATTTTATTTCATGCTCATTGGATCCAAGCGGCCCGAGTTATCTTGATACAAGGCAATCTCCAAGCTTGGTCCGTATATTTGCCATTAAAAATTTAATATTATAAGTAAAAATTTAAAATTGAGGTATTTAAAAACAACAGCGATCTGTTGCATTTCCATGGAATTACTTCAAGCCACTGGATTACACTTATACAGACACATCGCATATATCAAATATTTACGTGAATATATCTAAAGATTACCTATATTAAAAAAAATATATATCTTAAAATAAATCAAGAAATGAACACTAAAATTAAATTATACAAAATGTTAACAACAAAATTTCATGTTGATACTTAGAATGGGCTATCATAATTTAATGCGTAGGTATAAAAAATATCGCGTCTGTACTTTTGACCACTGAGGAGTTCCCTCGTTGGAAGCCAACCCTGAGTGCCGCAGTCCTGTCCTGACACTTGGAACGGGCTGTCGTAATTGAATGCATATACAAACTTTCGTATCTTTGCTGTTGACCGTTAAGGAGTCCCCTCGTAGGGACTCAACCCTGGGTGCAGCAGCCGTGTCATTGTGATACTTAGATCGGACTATTATAACTGAATGCGTATACAAAATGTTGTGTCTCTCTGTCGTGTCTGTCTGTTGACCGTTGAGAAGTCCCCTCGTCGGGAGCCTACCTGGGTGAAGAATCAGGTCATGCTTACTATATCAAAATGCATTGTCATCGGAACTGAACCAACGTGTACATTTTAAACTTCACATGATAATATTTGGGGAGTACCCTCAATTCCTCATGGATCCAATCATCAGAACAGGATGGGACCGATCTGGAAGTATATCCTTTCAAATAAAAAAGAATTTTCCAAATTGTTCCAATTGAATTTTTCAAAGGTTTGAGGTAACAAAATTTAAAAAAAAAGATGCAACCGAATTGATAACCTCCTTCCTTTTTTGAAGTCGTTTAATAAAAAAGAAATATTCCGCCTAGTACAAAAATTGGTCTATAGATATCAGTATTTTTTTTGATTCTCCGTATAGCTCAACAACTACGCAACGTTTTTAAATGGATAAATTATCAAAAAATGTGTCAAAAATGTCACATTTTTTGTTCGTATATATGAAAGTATCTAAACTCATTCAGGCGAATCTCGGAAATACTTTTTGTTTACTTAGTTTCTATGGTTTTCAAAATTAAATCTAAACCTACAAATAAAATACTATTAAATGTTGTGTCACAGATATGCCACTGAAATACGCATATAATAGAAGGTTTGTTTTATTCATAGTCGCAATTCCAAAGCAATAGAAAACACATTTGACGACGGCGTCTACGACTTTATTGCCAAACTTAAACTTCCATAATAAAATATTCAGCAACTTAATGCGGGCTAATATTCAAATAAGGTACAGCTGTAGGCACGCAAATTGGAAAAAAAATGGAATCGATATCACCCTGGATAACAAAATATAAAATGACGGCTAATATGTGTATCTATTTAATATTTAGCAGCAGTTTTTGAGTACATCCGTGAGATTATTGCAATAAATCAACAATAAACCGTTTTTTTTTAGGTAATTACGAATTTAGGATTCATTTTTTAAAGGAGTATAATGAAATATTTAGATTTACAATGAATTGAAATTAAAAATAATGTCTTCATAAAATTACGAAATTTTAGATCTAAAATTGTTTATATCAAAATCTTTATTAAGAAAAGAGTAAATTCAGCTACTTTACCGATTATAAGGGAACTGTATGGGGCAGTATATTTACTTTGACAAGAAATTCCTGAAGAAACTTTAAACTTTCCGGTGAAACAATTTAGTCTTGTATTAAAACCACGCGATCTAAATAAGCATATTATAAAACAGATGATTACTTATCTGATAAAAATGCATGGCGTTACTCAATCGACATACATATTTTTGCTCAATGCGGCTCTTTAATACTGTAAGTATTATAAGTACTATATACTATCTCAAACTTTATTAACCATTTCAATTTAAGACGATGTTCTTATTCGATATATAGGATATTTAATTTTGAGTTATTTACTTCGATAAATAAAGGATGTACTCAACATCCATACTTTATCGAAGTAAATAACTTACTTGTTTTTTTTTCCTTTCGCTTTTCTTTGTTTATTAATTTTACAATAATTTTATTAATATTAAATACACGATAGAGTATAAATAGGACAGAAACTAATTTAGACTAAGTCTACCCTCGACAACGGCGGCTGCAACGTCACCGAAACGTCGGGTGCTACAAATTTCACGCGGTAAATTCGTTTCTATCCTATTTATAATGTCAAACAACCGCGACAGTCTTCGATTTTATACGATAGAGTATTTTCCAAACCTATTTAGGTACACAAAATTAATTTCCTATCCTATCAAAAGTAAAATAAATAAATATATTTCAAAAAAAACTTTTTTTTTGATATACACATATTTATATTTACCTTATTTAAGTACTTTATATATATATATATATATATATATATATATATATATATATATATATATATATATATATATATATATATATAGATATATATATATATATATATATATATATATATATATATATATATATATATATATATATATATATATATATATATATATATATATATATATATATATATATATATATATATATATATATATATATATATATATATATATATATATATATATATATATATATATATATATATATATATATATATATATATATATATATATATATATATACGTATTTTTACTAATTATTAAATATTATTAGTTATTATTATAGATGATTATTTATTACTACTATTGTATATTATTATTTATTATTATAAATAATTATTTAGTATTACTTGTTTATAGTTGTAATATTATTTTGGTGTAGTGTGAATTACATTTTAACTTAATTTGATTCAGATTTTAATTTCTTTATTTTGGAAGTTATGTAGTTTATAATCATTTGTATTGGTGTTCTCCTCAGGGTCTGCCTATTTAGGAACAACACAATCTATGTTAAGTGCTAACAGTGTATTTTTTTGTTGACTAATAAATAAATAAATTATTAAAAAGTTTACACAACGCTTGAATGAACAATTTATAATAGAAGTATAATAGAAGAACATAAACACGTTAATAATAGCATTGATTTTATAGTGTAATTACACTATAAAATCAATGATAATAGGTAAGTAGGGAAAATAAGCTATATAAAGCAAAAATGTAATATGAATAATTGAAAATTAATATTGCTAATACATAATATAATAATATAATAGGTATGATATAAAATAATAAATGTATATAATACAAATAATATACCCTTGTATGTGTTCAGTTAATGGAAACGTCATAGATATGGATATTCTCGAGATCCACAGGATCGACGATACAAGGACCTATGTATTTGAAATATGTATTTATTTTTTTTGAAATGTATGAAACTGTATTAATTCAAATCTTATCTTGATACTAAATGTACCAAAAGAAGTGCCCATCTTATTTTCCTATGCGGTTTCATTCCAGTGAAGGAAATTATAGAATCCGTCGGGGAAATATATAATATAAAATATATTGAACTAGCAATGTCTTTTGACGTTTATTTACGTTGAATTAATTGTATTTACGTTAAATGAAATAATTGATTCTGATTCTGATTGACTGTCTCATCTGCCAAATTGCTGTCAAATCTACAAAGGCTCCTTTGAAGATATGAAGACTATAGCCTTTTATAAAATATGCTATATTGTATATTTGCTATCAATTGTATCAATTGCTATAGAATTGTTTATCATATCCATTTACAAAGACTCCTTATGATTATGTTATGGTTAACAATATTATATTTTTCATGTCATTTTCATTTTAATTTTATTCCAATTTTATATTTAAATTCCTATTTTATTTTTAAAAAAATTCTAATTATATATTTTTATTATTAGGTTTGATTATCTAACTCTATTTTTAACAATTATGATTATCTAAATAATAGCTAAATTGTGCATATTTTTTAATGATTTCGTTATGGTTCAAATTTTATGTTTTCAATTTTACTATTGTCCAGCTTGCAAAAATTAATAATAAATCGTATTGTATACATTCTGCCAATTTTTCTATATTATTCATTATTTAATTTTATATATTGGTTTATACATACATATATTTACAACAATTTAAATGTCCACCTTAGAAAAGGCTATTGACTAGATAGGTGACGTTACAATAGGATCAGTAGCAACAGTTTCTGGCATAACATATCAGTTTTTTTCTACTGGTTTTTTGTTTATATTGACATTGTAATAATTACAATGTCAATACTGTATATTATGTCCATTTACTGTAGATGATTGTGAATTACCAAATAAATAAATAAAATAAAAAAATGTAGTTTGTGTCAAGAAAGAACTAATAATCCTGTGGCCGTCTGGTATTAGGTTGATGTGTATATAAAGCAGTTTATTTCTTTTACAGATATTCCGTATTCTATACTCGCATTACCATATACAGGAAGCAAGCATAATGCAATGTTCTACGGCCACACATATTTAGAATTTAGTCCTCGGTCTCATCGCACATCGCCATCGCACATCGTCGCACATCTTTCGTCACACATCGTCGTCGCACATCGTCGTCATACATCGTCGTCGTACATCGTCGTCGATCGCCAAGTTATAATACATGCGCTTTCCTTTGTATAGGGTAAAGATTGTGTAGGTGTTTTGAACACGCTGGTTTTTTAATGTCTATTGATTAATATATTTAATGTCAATAAATGACCTGGATGACTATCGAAATACGATAAAAACATCACTATTTACGAGATGTTCGCCGTTCGTCTCTTGAACGACTTCTGTAAAACATTACGATGGTTCGAGTAGCAAACTTTGCCTTTGGCAAAGCACGATGCGGACCGGGCGATCACGTTTCACCTCTTCCTTTGATTGTAAAGATAGATACTGAAGCAATATCCTCGACTAGCTATATTTCTGCTGAGCTTCTGTTATTTTGATTAGTTTCGCGCTACTTCAGTGAGTGAATGGCTCCCTCTAGCTAAATTCTAAAAGCTACATAAATATAGCGACTGTAGTTGATGTATGGATATTAATGGGAAACTGTTGTGGGTATGCCCAAACAAATAATCAAAGTAAGATGAGTTAAGATATTTTATAATCTTAGGAACTTTCTAGCTTTACCGTCGTGAGTCCATTGAAAGAAACATGTTAACGGTTGAAATGTCTTCATTTTTTGCTTTTGCCATTCATATATCCTCTTATGCTCTTTCTTGACTTGTCTTATTGTTGATCACATAATATAAATAATCTTTCAAAAAAAGGTTTTTTGTGAATTATTAATAATTGGATCCAATAAATTAATAATATAATTAGATTATATAAATAGATTAATAATCCAATAAATTATTTAAAACAGAAATCGAAATCAAAGGTAGTATCCTTAAACTGAACCTCTGGTATACTGTACACACCAGAGTTAGAAGCACAAAAATATACATAATTATATATGTGAATATTCCGCAAGTATATAATATATTAGGTTACACAGAATCAAGTAGAAACAAATATTACAAAGCAACAAATAAAAAAGCGGAAGAAGGTAAATGTTACCGTTTGTAAAAAATATAACTCATTGATCTCGTTAATCATTAACCGTTTTCCGTTTAATAAAAATATAACTCATAACCGTTTAATAAAAATATTACTTTATCATTAACCGTTTAATAAAAATATATTTAACTATCATTAACCGTTTAATAAAAATATAACTCATATAACTCGTTAATCATTAACCGTTTTCGTCTAGGAGGAATTTCTCATAAGCACGTTTGAATGAAAGCATCGATAGGGCTAGCTAAATCGCTCCATGTTGATTGCAAGATAGCTACGAGCACGGGTGAGATGCAAATAAACTACTGCAATAAAGGTAGTGAGGTACTTTGCACCGCACGACCTTCAGAACATATAAGGCAAGGTGAAGTGGCTGACTTTGTCTTATGTTGAGCAAAGATGCCTGCGAGAGAAAATTTGAAGTGTGATGTCGAGGAGGGATAGCGAAGCGGCCCCTTGCAAATGCATTTTGTGGTTTCCGCTAAGTTTTTCTATAGCGAAACAGCACCTAGCAAATGCATATCTGTGGTTTCCGCTAAGTTTTCCTATATAGATACAGGCCATATACGTAGTTTGGCATAGTCCAAAATAAAATTGATAAGAGGCAGACGATGAGGCAGTCGCGTTTTTTTTTTCAAAGCCCTGACTTAGGCGGGAGAATCCCGAATCGACTCCTTTGCTAGCATGTCCCTCGAATCGGAGATTCGAGTCGAAAATATGTCCGGGCCGCAGAAACTGCGGGGATAGAAGAGGAATTTACTAAGATGTTAGGAAGCACCCAAACTTAATTCTGGCTGGTTTGGCTTCAATAATGAGGTAACTGGATTTAGAACGATTTAATTTTTGTGTATGCTAATGCGACCATGCAGATAGCCTCTGTAAACTAATTACTGCCACATTTATATTGCTTAGGATGGAAATAAATAGATTTAATTTATTTATTCTTTTTCACAGAAAACAGAGTATCAATTGGACAATTATAAAACCTATTTTAGTTTACTGAGGCTCTATATTTTAGATATTGTTAATAAAAATCCTAGTATTTAAAAAAAGAAAAAAATATATTTTTCGTTTATTGACGAGCGATAAATAAATAATATTCAATTAAGTTGCATACTTTAAGCTACTAAAGAAAATTTTGAAATAGGTCCAAGACGTCTTAAACTCAAAACCGCGTTGTCAAATTTCAAAAAATCTTTCTGCAATATCTTATTCATCGATGCTTCCCTTCCAAGACTTTGAGTTTTAGCGTTCCGTACCTGAATTGGATCGTGGAGCTCCCACACAAACGGTCAACTGATAAATCACGTCCTCGTCACTCACCAACTTTACATTGGCTGTCCGAATCCTACGAAAAATAGTTTATCGAAAGATTTTTTGAAATCGGACTGTGCGCTATTGACTTATATTTTTTTAAAGCTGATGTCTTAAGAGGCAGTAACTTTTAAACGTATTATCGGACTTGAAAAATTCTTTCGCTCATTAGTTTAAATCATCGTATGGATGAGTTATATAATTAGATTTGCCTTATACAAACCGATCCGGGCCGAGTGCTAGCGTTTTGAAAAGTACTTGAACGTGTATTTCGTGCTACCAATAATTTCAGAATTATATTGTACAGTCCCAAAATTGTGCTTGTTTAAACTTGTATTGTGAACACATTTTTTTATTAAGCTTTGAAGTTGACAATAATACAATAATATCATATTTTCAAAGTTGTGACCAAAGCACGTATTTTGCTACATCAGTGTCAAATATCACACGTTTCCTGAATTTGCTGAATTGAATAAATTTAATATTTACGTCACGTTTGTTAACATTTCCATTCCACCCTCACCACCCACTTTAAGTGTATTTTAACCTTAACATGTGTAGTCATAAACTTTTCAATTTTCCGGCTTTCAGAAACGTAATAAATACGACGTGTTTCGGGGATTAAACGCGCCCGTTCTCCAATAAGCGGAAGGTAAACGAAGTAAATTGAAGCGAGGGAATGAGCACGTTCGCATGTTGTTGTGTCTGCAGACAACAAGCGAGTCTTTTATATTCAAGGGAGAGTTTCTTAGATGCGAGATCGGGTTACCAATGCTGCTATAAAGGAACCAACAACTGCGGCAGCCGCCCTCCTTTCATTTATTTAGAGATACGAGGAAGAGGTGACATGGATATGTTTTTGTAGAAATCGTAAGACAACGTGATTAAATCTACGATGAAGATTATCCAGAGTAGAAACACATACATGATGAAACGTATGAAGTGGGGCCTAATATAGGGGAGGCAGGGGTAATTCCGGCCCGTCGGCATTCCAGGCCACAAATATATCTACAAAACTAGAAGAGATAATCGCCACATGAGTGCATTGCTGGCTCGATTACGGCTGGAGTATATTGAGATACGTTATAAGATATATGAGAGATAAATGCGCTACAATAACTGCTAGAGTACATTTAAATACTTAAGAAAATTCCTAAAATATCGCTGCTGTCATTTTATCATTTTATGAATTACAGAGTATATATTTCAATAACCTTGCAGAAGTTGCATCATTTGAAGGTAGTTGTTTCTCATTATACGAATAGACGAGTTTTAGGAGGCAGTTTAGAAGTAACCTCTTGACGTCGCATGTACTCCTAGTTAATATAGACTTAAAACTTATTCATGGCCGACTCTAAATAGTTACTTTCACTGATTAAAAAAATCCATGTTGTGTTGTAAATATTTTTTAACAGTAGTGACTTTTTCCACAAGTGTAAACATATTTGAGAAAAAAAATGTAATATAGGTACTTGTGTATTTGTAACATTCGAAAAACGGGGCCTGGCTAGAAATGACCGAGTTACAAGGCGCATAAGAACGTCTAATTCTGTATTCCGTTGAAACGTATTCGCGTAGCTTCCTTGTTAGCGCAGAATTGCATTTGTGGTGCAATTTACTGCTACGTCTGTATCTCGTAGGGAAATTTACATAACTCTAAGCAACGAGAGATAACACTTACCAGCAAATTGCTTAACTTTGCCATTAGAATGTTTACTTAGGGACGTAAGATTAAGTCGTAAGTAAGTAGACTTTAAATTGAAATATACTTTAAATTTAAATTTATTGGTGAGTTGAAAAAAAATATCGTTTCATTTGTTTTATTAGGTTGTGCCACAGATATTTCTTATTTTTCCTTCTTTGGATTGTTTTCTAAATGAAACCCGCTCCCACCAAATATAAGAGGCGTGCAATCACTCTCTATTTTGAAACATCTCCTAAAATAGTCACATATCGGATAAGTAAGATGCTAAATAAGTTTGATATAAAACAAACTTCAAGCTGAGCCAAAAGATAGCTCGCTCTTTGGGGACTGAAAATTATGTAATACCACTGCTAGCTCCGGGTGTGTATAAAATCGAATACAGCTGTGAGTTAGCCTACTTTGGACAAACGAAACGGCCCATAACCACTCGGCTGGTAGAATACATCAAAGCTGTTAAGAGACTTTCAGCGAGAAAAATCGGCGATCAAGGAACACATATTGGATAGCGGAACTAACCAGTGGGTGCAGTTTTAAAATCCTATAATGCTATCCAACGAACAATTTTAATTTCCACGCATGAACCGGGAAGCCATTCAAACCATAAGAACTCCAAACGGCAATAGGCAAGACGGTTTCAAACTCTACTACGTGGATACCTTTTCTTAAAATGTTCTCAACGCCCATCGCCCAGTGCAAGGATGGGATACAATATACAGGGCACATTAGGTCCAATTGCGTTTCTATTGAGTTAAAATTAAGTCGCTTTAAAAATAAGTAGGATTAGTGCGTGCATTAAAATAATAGCTATCGCGTTTCTGTCAGATTTAGCACATGTAACAAAATCTGTGACTTCGTTCTGTGTCTATGGTAATTTACTAAAAAACTGGCAACACAGGTTTTTCCAAACGCCAAAATCGGTGCTCTGAATCCATTTTTCACACGCGGCTGGCTAGCAGGTTTGTTTGTCATTGCTTTTGATCCGAATGATATCGGATGTGGCGGTGTTCTAACCACCTTCCCGTAGATACTAAAAGACAACATATATATTACAGGTTATGACGGAAGACAAAGTTTGTAGGAAATCGTAAAGTATAATACACTTAAGTATGTACCGTTATCGTTATTCATTCGAACAACTGTCAAATTTTGAGAAACGGAATAGCGTTGCTGCGAGAATGAAATAAATTTAATACAAAATGCATTAAACACGATAGTACCAAAATCTGACAGATGAATCGCAATACCAATGTGACCTAAAATTTTTATTACGAATTTTGTAATAAATTTAACGCATTTTTTAACTTTATTTTAATCCGCCGAAGAAACGGAAGTGGACCCATTTTGTGCACAGCGGATTTTCTAAATTCACGCTCTCTGAACACGCCGCATTACCACCGTTATAATCTGCGTAGTAAAACCAGCAGTTTGCCGCCTACCCGCAGAGCAACAACAAATTACGATTGACAGTTCTTCAGTATACCCTGGACAACGGCGGTTGCAACATCGCCAAAACGGGGGTGCTACCAAACTTCACGCGGTAAATCCGTTGTATCTTGTCCATAGTGTCAAATAACCGCGATAGTCTTCGATTTAATATTTCTTCTCTCAACAAATGTAAACTCTTTCTCCTCCTATCCCTTTTCCTTTGTAGCTTAAGTTCGGATAAGTTCGGATTCGGATCGGATAAGATTTTTAAAATTGTTATTAGTATAAAAACGAATGTACCGCGTAAAGTTTGCAGCACCCTGCTACAATAAGATATAGCTGCACCGTGGAAACCAAAAACAACAATGGTTAAGGCTTATTTCCCGTTCACGTTATATTATATCAGCATCCTGTCAAAGACGCATCCGTCCGTCACCTTCAAATGCGTGACGCCGGCTGAACAGTAGAGGGAAGGGGAATTTGTGGCTTCGGCTCTAGCCGCTATTGACCCAGGCGGCGAATATCGCTTAGTTTAGCATTATATGAATATATTAAAATGTTTACAGTGTGAACTTAATATAATAAGTAAGATAATGATTAGCCTCCATGTCGTTAGGCATACCTTCGTAAATATGATTAATTTATAGGCATAACTTAAAAAATACTGTAAAATATTGTTATAACAATATTTTAAAGTATTTTAAAGTAATTATACTATAATTATAGAATTACAAAGATTTTATTAATTTTTCCACTACTACCTTTAAAAAGGAGTGTTATGTGTTCAGGGTTCGTCTATGTATGTTTTCCGTTTCTTTATTCCGTCATATTTTTTAATCAGGTAAAAGTCACTTTAAGGAAACCATTAAAAGTCTTATCAGTCCTTTCACCCCCGGGGTATTTCATCTAATGACTATTAATCCCTTAAACGGTTTACATGAATAGTTTTTTGAAATATTTAAAAAAAAATATTTTTGGTACAAAATAATTAATAATGAAAATAATCTTAACGTAAAATTTAATTTTCATTTGTTTTTTGTTCTTTCTCTTTGTCTATCAATAAATCACTGCTAAAGAAATGCAAGTATAAATAAGGTTTAATAACGGAGATATGTACTGTACACATAGTATTAACGGTAAATAGTGTTAGCATATAATTAGTCATAGTTTTATTGTTATATTTTGTATTTGTTATATAAACGCTGTTTGTTAACCGAATAAAAAAAAAGATAAAATAAAATAAAAAATAAAAATTATAACATCTAAACGCTTGAACCGATTTAGAATTGTGTAGTATTGTTAGAATCATTATGTCATGGTTCGAATTCTTAGAATGGTTTTGTCCTGCCGAGTGTCATAGGGTACGTGCCGAGACTCCTTGCTCTCATATAAGGAGAAATCAGCGTCTTTAATATAAATCGCCGTGTTCTGCGGTGCGTGTAGACATTCATCATTTGACAGCTTTGTTTTTTTTCGTTCTTTCTCTTCGCGGCCGTCAGAAATAGATCCGGTAGTCCTAGTAACGAAGAGAAATATTTGGAATAATAATTTAGCAATATAAATTATACAAAGTGTTCAATTATTTCACTCCACAAAATATTACCGATTTTTAAAACAACGTTTTTGGTTCTTACGAATTTATTCCAATCCAACGCTTTGAAAAATTATAAAACTACGCCTTTGTACTCGGAAATAAATCGGTACGTATCAATGATGAAACCCTGTTTTTTTATTCCACCATAACCTCTAAATTCTTGAACCGATTTAGAAGTGTGTGATATTGTTAAGTGCCTAAACTGTCTGTGGTACCTAAACTATGTAAAGATACTTGTCTAAGTGTTCAAATGTCAATAAATTAACATAAATATATTGTGTTTAGTATCAAATAAAAGGTCTGATTGAAAACATTTCCAAAATATACATGTATATATGGATAAATACATAAACCACAAATATTTAATAAAAAAACCGCAATAAAAATAATTATATATACAATAGTTCATATTCTGTAACGGCAGTCGTGTTTTTTATTAAATATATTTACTTGCGTAACTACTTTCCGCCAAAAAGTGTGTTACTACTTCGGAAAAAAGTGCTCAGAAAATTCAGATTTGTTTATTTGTTTAACCTGCTTAACAGGTTAATCAATCAATACAGTGGCAACAGGCGACGACCGCCTCTCCTATTCCACTTTATCCGAGTTTTATTGGTAAATTTACTGATTGTAGTTAAGCGAAAAAAGGCGAATATAAATGCATGCTCGGCAGATGGTCCGTAATTGTAGAATTCAGCTAATGGACAGGCGCCGTCATTCATCAAAGCGGTAAATATTAATTGATGATAATATTATCTGTCTTAATTAAGTTACACCATGTGCATTATCTAATTTATTACACGACCGCTCGACCAAAAAGAGTGTAATGTATTCAGGGTTCATTTATGTATGTTTTCCGGTTCTTTATTCTGCCTTTACTGTCTAAATATAAATTGCCTTACAATTATAAATTGATAACTCAAAATTAGTAGTTCTGAGATAATTGCGTTTTAATGTTTTTTTTTAATTTTCAACTCGTTTACTATTTTTGATTTGTGGAAACTAATAAGTGGACCTAAATACTAACCTTAACCTAGATCAGTAAATATATCGAGTTTTGCGCTACGAAAGCAGACAGTGCTGCGAACTTTCAGCTAGATAAGTCTACGTATCGATTTTTAGTCACCGTTAATTCCAAAGGGCGGGGAATTTCAGTTATCTGGTTTCAAGGGAATATAGAGTTGATATTTTTATATCTTCTGGCATACTTATCTCAAAAATGCCAATTTTCGAGCTATCAAGTTATAATTGTAAGGCGACGATACCAAGTAGTTGTCTAAAAGTCCAAATGGCGATAAATTATTATAAATATATCGTGTTTAGAGCCAAATGAAAGAAAGGTCTGATTAAGTATATTCAGGATATATAGATATATATGAATAAATACATAAACCACGAATTTTTCATAAAAAAACGTAATAAAATAATTATAAATATAGTACCTACCTTACTTTCGGTAACGGCAGTCGTGTTTTTATTCTTTTTTATATATTAACTTGTTACAATCGTTTCGGGAAACTCCAACACATTTTGTTGGAGTTTAAAAATTTGAAAAAAAAATCCCCGACGCTGCGCAACTCACGAACTTACCTATATTAGTTTATGGGGCAATTTCTGTGCCATTTTTACTGGATTGACATTTTACTGAATTTACCCGCGTTAACAATATGTCAACGCGGATGCATTTTAAATTTTGAAATTCAGAAATTTGGTATAAGTAATCGTCATCTCAGAAATACCTATTATATGCGAATATCGTAGTACAAACGTATCGAAATTGTTAAATAAATACACAGAGTGAGAGACAAATTCAAAATTTAGGCAAATACAACTAGCCTAGTCAAATAGGAACAAAATTCGACGTTTGACGGAAATAACTGATAATGTTTTAAAACTTGGCTGATGTGTACTGTTAAACATACTAAAAGTCTCCTATTTAATCTGTTGCGCTCCAGTCGCGATCTTGGAAAAATGGCGCTCCGATTCAGTTTTTCCCTTATGTCTCGCTAGCTGTTAGCGATATAGGAATCATTCATAACATAAAAAATAAAGCTTATAAAATTGTCTAAAAAATATATTATACATGTTCATCGTCATCATCTATTTTTAATATTAAAATAGTACAAATAAACTATTGTTAGTAATCAACTGACAATTGACAATTGGCCGTGCGCTTGTTTAAACTGCGTCGGTGCATGTGACGGCCGAGCGGTCGGTTACCTAGCTATTTTGATAATAATAGTCGGGCGGTTGGTTACCTAGCCGGGGGTATATTGAAAATAATAATATAGTCATTTTTTTAATATTTTTTTGCTAATATTAAGATTCCGTTGTCTCAATAACGTGGAAAATATAAAATTTATAAATTATTCGTAATCGATAATTTATAAAATGGTTTTTTTAACTTATGGGTCACATATCGTCGCCTTACAATTATAACTTGTTAACTCAAAAATTTACATTTTTGAGATATGCTAGAAGATGTAACAATATCAACTCTATATTCCCTCAAAACCAGATAACTGAAATTCCCCCGCCCTTAGGAGATAACGGTGGTTGATTAGTTAAAAATCAGCTCCAGTTATAATACTAAAAATCGATATATAGACTTATCTAGCTTAAAGTTCACAGCACTGTCTGCTATCATTGCGCAAAAAACTCAATATCTCCACTTACCTAGTTTTAGTGTAGTATTTAGGTCCACTTATTAGTTTCCACAAATCATAAATGGTGGACAAGCTGAAACTTTATAAAAACATTAAAACGCGTTTATCTTAGAACTACTAAATTCGAGTTATTGAGTTATAATTGTAAGGCGACGATATGTCCCATAATGCGATTCTGATTAGCTACCCATTTGATAGCCTACGTGTATTTTAGGAACATACTTTTAAGCAGAACGTTTAAAAATTAAGAACGAGTATTTATAATACGGGAGTTCTAAATCTTAGGTGGTTAAGAAATTTGAAATGTGCAAATTAGTGCCACAATTCACGGTGTAACTAATATGGCCACCCACTATATATCGATATCGATGCGGAGGATATTGCCGTGTTCGGCAATAAAAATGTAAATAATATTTTTTGTAGATAATTTTATAAGCTTTTTTTTAATATTAATCATAACTCCGTTATCGCTAACAGTTAGCGAGGTATAAGTGAAAAACTGAATCGGAGCGCCATTTTTCCAAGATTGCTGCTCGAGCGCAACAAATTAAGTTTGCGACTTTTAGTATATTTAACAAGTTTCTAAACTTTACAGTTATTTATCTTAAAATTACCCATTTGATTAGGCACATGTGAAGATAATTCATCGATAGAGAAGATAATTCATTGAATCGGCATCACAATGATCACAATATGATACATTGGTTATCGAAGTTCAAGGCAGGAAAATAGCAGAGTTTGATGTTAACATTATTTGTTTTATTATAAAAATCAATAAATAATACTCTTGCAAAAGTATTATTCTAAATCTACTTTTGCAAAAGTGCCGAGTGAGTGAGCAAAGGTGAGCTAACTGACCAGTTAGAATTTAGGCCACCCCTAAATTTACGAACCCAATAATAAACATTCTCCCTGGGGGGCGTTAGTATAACGTAGTATGTTATGTACACATTCCGCTCCTGATTTGACTTCTGATGGCTTTGTCTGTTTTATTATATCGTCGCTCAAGACACAATATAAAAATGGGTGCTATAATACCGCCTTTTCGACCACAAAAGACCCGGAAAAAATAAGATCATAATACATGGATAAGTACAGAAAATAAGTCAACCGTTGAATAAATAATATTATTTGTGGAAAATTTAGACATGACCTACTATGAGTGCTATTAAATCGAATGCGATGAGATGGGTAAATCCCCTGGCTTTTTACACTACTGCCCGACAAAAAAGGAGTGTAATTTGTTCAGAATTCATCTATGTATGTTTTCCGTTTCTTTATTTCACCATAACTTCTAAACGCTTGAACCGATTTAGAAGTGTGATATTATTAGAATCGTTATGTCAGCCTGAGTGTCACGGAATACGTGTCCCTTTATCTAAAATAAGGGAAAATCAGTGTCTTCAATATAAATCGCCGTGTTGCGCGTTAGCATGTTGACAGTCATCATTTGACAGTTTTGTTTTTTCGTTCTTCCTCTTCGCGGTCGTCAGGAATAAACACGGTAGGTCGAGTACAAAGAGAAGTATTTGGAATAACTATCCAAATATCAAGTAAGTAGTTATCTAAATGTCCAAATGTCAATAAATTAACATAAATATATAGTGTGTAGTGTCAAATGAAAGGTCTGATTGAGTACATACCGGAAATATACATATATATGTATGTAGCAATACATAACACAAAAATATTTAAAAAACCGTATTCAAAATAATTATAGATACAATAGTTCACTTTCTGTAGCGGCAGTCGTGTTTTTTATTATTTTTAATAATATATTTACTTATTGTCTAATGTAATATTAATCGAGTCTTCTTGAATTAAGGTTTATAAAATATAGTCTCCCTGATAAAACTTTTAAGAGACCTTACCAAAATTCGTCCTAATTTTCGATCGTTACTCATTTTTTGATCGATTCACTGATTAAACCACAGATCTCGGAATTAATACTGATTCTTTGTTAGGAATCTAAACAAAATCTAAATCCTATTTTTTAAAAATCAGGGAATATTAAAAAAAATCAGCAATAATCAGCTTCTTGACGAAGTTTTTGATAGACTCTCCAAACATTTTTGGATTAACTACTTTTGACTTGACTAGACTCAGCCAAGTCAAGAGTCGTCTCTCAAAAATATTATTCGTAAAACATTATTCGGGTCGTATAATATTTACGTATTTTTTTTCTAAAATGCACGATACCTCGCAAAAAAATAAATTGTTAAAATACTATTTCATGGCTAAAGTATTTTTTGAACTTAACATATCGGTTTCTTATTGATATGAACATAATTACAATAAAATAGATTATAATTCCATGATAAATTACTTTTTATTCTGTCGTATTTCGACGAGATTTATTGAAATGTCTCGACGCGGATATTTTTTAATATGTAATATAGGCAAAATAAGAAAAAATAGTAACCAAAGTAGTACTTGATGATACTTTGATTAAAACTTCGTTTTGCAAGTAGAATTTAAGTAGAATTTAATTCCCTAAGAGTACATTAAAAAAAATAAATTATTACCAAAGTGTCATGAACGCAATTTTATGTTTATTTGTTTGGAGATTTTTAATATATTTTTCCTGAACTATACAGGTTGTTTTTGCTGGATGCGCATTTTTCTAGTGGGTGAATCAATAGAACGAGGTAAGCAACTTGTAATAAAAACAATAAATTTTTTTTTGGAAAATTGTATTTTTTTAATAGTGTTAAATGCTGTGATCACGATTCTCTATGTAGCGGTAAGTAAAATATCGCTAATATTGTTTATTTACGCTATAATACCTACCGCTAGATGGCGCAGCGCCCTCAAACGCTTCTCAAACCTTTATCTTCAAACTGTCAAATTAAAAAAATACAAAAAAAATATATTTTTCAACAAAAGTTGCTTGCTACATTGTACTGATTAAACACTAAAAAATTCGTGTCCAGTAAGAACACCCTGTATATACTACGGCTATAGTTGCAATTTCCTCACTTTATGTATGTGCGTCTGATTTCGTATAACCTAAAATACAATGTTATTCATTAGAAAATCCCCAATTGGAGGATTTTTTTTATGAATACAGTACTCGTACATTCAAAAATGAAGTACTCGTACATTCAAAAAAAGATTTTCTCCATTTGGGAATTCAACGAATGCCAAATAAGAAAGTTAATTTCATTTTATTACCACGACAATTTTACTCAATTTAGTTGTATATCGATTTTTTTCATTTAATGTTTTCTGGACTCATGCATTCTTTTATGCAATAATTATTTTTTTTTGTCTAAACATCCCCACGGAGGTTAATGGTCAAAAAATAAGAACTAATGGGTGTACATTTGAGATTGTTTTACATTTGCCGATTCCAATATTGCCCCCATCGCGTCGGAGGGTTAACTAGAGAAAAAATCTGGTAGATAAACGGTATCAGATATACTTTCCCAAATTTCGTATTAATGAAGCGACGTACAATGCGTCGCTGTTCTACATATGTATTGGCTTCATGGCGCTTCAATTTTCATGTTATTTGCATTTCTTCTCTTCTATTTAATTGATTTTTTATCGGCTATTATAATCGCGATTTTCATGCTCGATTATCAAATTCTTTATTTTCTACACATCATTTTTAGATTATTTAACTCGTAAACCCCTAAAGATATTAGGAAATGAATTACTACAGAGTTATATGCATTATTTTCATGTTTCTAAGACACTTTTGATTTCCATTCTAGCATTAATTATAACGGAGTACTTACTAAATTTTCATATTATAATATTTTAAATCTCAAACTCGCTGAAGATGTTGAAAAAGGGCAAAATCAAGAGGCCAAGGCTGTAACAATATATCATGTTTGATTGTGAAAACTTTTAATTGGCTTTAGTTTTGTATAATATGTTTAATCATTATTATATAAAACGCTGTCAGTTTTCTGGAAAATTCTATCGAGGTCGTATCTTATAAATAGCATGTGTGATGACTAGACATCGGATTATATGCAATTGCATATTTGCATATGCAAATGCATAAAATGCTATGTTTATAACGTTATTGCGAATTTTAGTACTTTTCATCGATAGTGATTATTTCAGTAGTTAAATAATTATATTGACAAGGCTAGCAAAATATCATACAACTTTCATTGAAAAAGACATCGAAACTACTTTCTCTCAGCAAATGTAAAATAAAGATAACAATTGGACTTATTAACCGGTTACTATCATTTACAGTGAACAGTGACATTTAAAGTGAACTATCATTTGAAAACATAAAAAATGGTGAACATGAAATGTATAGACTTGCAGCATCTACATGACTTAGTGAACCAAATGCATTCCAGACAATACGTCATCTTGGAAAGGTGATATTAACACCTAAGGAGGTTCAACGACAACACACCCAGAAGAATTCAGATATTTAAAAAAAGTTTCGGGTTGAACTAGGTAAATTAAGAAGTAGTGTATACACAAATCAGGACTGGTCGCAGTGACCAGAGGCCATAAAACCTGTATAACCCCTTCAATACTATCTACTCAAAGAAAAGGATTGCAGCAATTAAAATATTTACAACGGACCAGACTATATTTTTGCACCTTGTCACATCGGAATTGGAGTGTTCCTAATAATTTTGAATGCCTACTAATACGGATTTTTATAGGAATTTAAATATCTTTAACTGAAGAAGATGAACCAAATTGTGGGTCATAAAAAGCTTTACGTAAATAAGGTCACGCGCCAGACGAGTGTGTTTGTACGAGTCGTACCCGCCCTTTACGCCGTACGCGTGTGGGACAAATTTGTAAAGTCGTAACTCTGCCCTTTCTCGTTTCGATGTTATACGATAACACGACGTGCTATGAGTATTTTCTTGCTAAGCTCGTATAACTGGATAGGATTTCATTTTATTCGTATCTCACCAGACGCACCTGTACGGTTTATATTGATCAGATTTTAACGGTAAAGTGGAGAGGGGGACATGTTGTAAAAGTGTTAGTATATTTTGAAAAAAAACGCGAATTCATTTAATCGAATGATGATTCACCTGAAGTAAGGGCAATGTCAAAACAAATCAACTTTCGTTTTCAAAAACCCCTTTTGGGGTGCATAAAATACAAACTGTAAATTTAAACAACTATCAGTTGAAAGGCGCTGACTTCAACGGGCGAACCTGTCACCCCAGAGTAGTATAACAATATTTGATCGTATTTTCAGCCGTGGGATGAGCGTAGAAGACTTAGACAATGACAATCCACTAACTAGCTCCCCCAACTAGCCCGCGAGAGGCCAACCGTTACCGTCCGGCACGGGTGGTTAACCCAGCGGGCAGACCAAGCGCCCTCGCTACCAGTTATAGACAGATTTCTCCGGCCTCCCGACTGGTTACAAATTCGAGGTCGACTCTCTCTTACGTAGCGGTGATACGGTGTCTACCGAATCTATCGCGGACCATGGCATCATTTTCCCGGCTCTTCACCCGGTATCGTTTAAAGAGCAATTGCCGTAAGGTTAACAACTACCCCCGCTCTATAGGAAACAATACCGTTTCCAGACCCTCCAACTATCAGTCGGAATGCACAAGCGATTGGCTGACGCCGCACGGTGCTCAAACCGTATAGGACGCCCGAAGGTTGACTCCTAGGGGAAACTGGCCCGCAGGCCGAGTCTTACCCGGGCTCGCACTTCTGCTTGGAGACCGCCGGATAGGTGTTGACCCGTGCGTTTGGCCGACTTTACACACATGGGTCTCAGTGGCCAACTGCAACACGGCCCATTAGCTCCCATAAACAACTAACTAACAGTAAGATAAAGCGACACGGATCGGTGTGTATATGGCAGTTTTAATCAGCGAATCCAAACGCTGAATAAAACTGATTGGCGAAAGAATTTTTCAATTCAGATAATTGCTTTAAAATTTACGGTGTCTGTAAATCAATCAGCTTTGAATGTTGTATTTCAAAAACGACCAATCCCATTTCAAAAAATTCTTTCCACAAACTATTTTTCTTAGTAATTTGGATTACTTTTTACAAACAGTAATCCAAATAGGGACGACTGAGCAATATGATTTCTCAGTCGTCCATTTACATGACAGCCACCGATTCATTTCAGGTACGAAATCCTAAAGCCTATCGGCTCGTTTCATCGATGAATAAACAATTTTGTAATAGAATTCTCAAAATCAAACAACGAGTTCTTGTGTGATGGCCTCTTGTAATTAATATTCCCATTTCAAAAATTACTTCGGTAATCGGTTTTACTTTTTATTTCGGAGAATCAATAAAGAGTTGGTACGGCCAAAAATAGAGATTTTTCATTCGTCCGTTGTCATATTTTATTGTCGAGTTGGTTAGGTAAGTTGGATTTTTCCGTCGACCACTTACCTGAATAGAATTCTAGGAATGGTAAACACAATACGGCAAGACCCAACTTCACGAATAGTTTTTGAATAGTTAACAGCAATGAAGAATGTTGAAATATTTTTCCCTCTAAGGAAAGTCATAACTAAGCTGTTTAAAACCTGTTCTGTTTCCAAAATCTTTTGCCCCTGTAAAGCTCCCTACTTTACATCGTGGCTTCGAAAGGATAACTACAATCAAAAGCCATTAGGAGAACTGCTATTTTCCCTCATTTGCCCGAGGAAGGTTAGGTAGCCTGTTTACCTTTAGTGTATTAAAAATGTATTGCATCTAAAAGGTTGCTAAAAATATCGAACGCCAAACCCCTTATTCAACCCTTTATATCCTCGAAAATAAATAATTCAAAAGAGCTAGTATCTATTCGTACAGATAGATTACAACGTAGATAATCTAATATTGAAGTAAATCATGAATCGACCTTTGTCAATTTGTCTCTTTCCTCCCTGACCTTCTCGGGGTATCAGGTTTCGGCAGAGTTAAGATGGCTGTATGCACTACAAAGATTATATCAAATGTGACGCCTAAATATTCCCGAGAATTTTTAATATAATCATTTATTTATTTATCTATCTATTTATTTTTTTATTTAATTGTCAGAATTTCGAAATCTCGCACCGCTTTTGAGTTATTAACGATATACAATTTGTTTCGATTTGAACCTAGGCTCCCCCCCCCCCCCCCTTTCCTCAGTAGACTTCAACAATACATCATATCATTTCTGAGAAGAGGAGGAAGGAAAGATAATCAGAAACAGAGACAGTACACTTTGTAAAACAAGTAAGTAATGGTTTTAAAATCAATTTTCACGTAAACGGGTAACTCTAAATAGGAGTAAATAAATGCCTCGCACCGTGTCGCATCGCATTCATCGAAATATTGAGGACGCAACGGCAGGCGACAAAGCGTCACACTACACATTCCCCAACCCGCGCCCATGATATATCTCGTATCATCGATTGCAAAGATCCACGCAACGGAGACCGCTCTCATACTTTTACTGTTGTCGCTTGCAAAGGCAATCGTGTCGAATAGACCTCTGACGTGTAAAGGATTAGACGTTTTGTTGTGGAAGCATAATCCACAACAAAACAGAAACAGACAAGACATATTTAATGATTTTAATAATTTAATTATAGATTTGATCTAATCTAGTCTATCTACTACTTCCTAATATATAACATATACCATACCCTTATATTATATTATATTATATTTTATTATCTTATGTATTTTAATTACAATTATCCAATTATTCATGTTACAATTTTACTTTATACATCCAGTGGCATGCCCAAAGTTGATGAATGGGGCAAGCCCGACATAACTTTTGTGTTCTTTACGCTTTTTATGGTGAACAGAGGTACCTGAAAACAAGTGTAAAAAAGAAAAGTATTATAAAATCACCCGAAACTTCTCAAAACCTTGCAAAGATTTATTTCTCAGTAACCTTATCAAAGAAGACTGGACTAATCTTCTGAACTTAGACAACGAAAATAACAGCGAAGAAAAATTCAATATCTTCCTAACCAAATTTAAATTACATTTTAATAATTGCTTTCCGGAAAAGATTACTAAAATCATAAACACGCGTAGAAATAAATCTTGGCTAACGAAGGGCATCAAAGTATCCTCTAAAAATTGGCGTTCACTTCGTCTTATCCATAAATTTAAACATAGTAGCGGCATCGCTGCTTATATAAATGCTTACGGGAAATTATACAAACGAGTGATACGGAACGCCAAGAAAAGCCACATTATAAAGGAAATCATGAGAGAGAAAAACAATTCTAAGGCGTTATGGAAAATAGTTAATCAGCAAATGGGTAAATATAAAACAAATGCATCCAACATAATTCTCAACAATAATGATGACATTATTACAAACCAACTCGACGTGGCAAATGCATTCAATCATTTTTTCTCTAAGACAATTCAACTGTCCCAACAGGCAGCAGCATCGAGCACGTCAACGGGACATATTCCTCATAGCCACCATAACTTTTTTATGCGCCCAACGAACGCCGTAGAGATTACGAACATAGTAAGATCAATGAAGAACAAAAAGTCAACAGGGGTAGATAGCATAGATATTTCCACCATAAAACTTGCTCTCCCAGTAATAGCAGGGCAATTAGCCCATATCTTTAATATCTCCCTCAGAGATGGGGTTTTCCCTGAAGAGTTTAAAACCGCAAAGATAATACCTCTACATAAAAAAGATGCGAAAACTGATATAGAAAATTACAGGCCAATTGCTTTACTTCCTGTTATGTCCAAGATATTAGAGAAAATAGTTAATATTAGACTTATAAAATACCTGGAAGAAAAACATATCCTATCAGATGCCCAATTCGGGTTCCGAAAAAATAAAAGCACTATGGATGCACTGAAAAATATGGTAACTACATTGTATAAAAACACGGACAGAAAACTGTATTCAGGAACTGTTTTCTGCGACCTGTCGAAGGCTTTCGACATGGTTAACCACGAGCGTTTATTATACAAGCTCGAAAGATACGGAATCCGAGGAAACGGCCTGAAATGGTTTCAAAGTTACCTCTATAACAGACGACAATTAGTGCAACTCACTGAAAATGAGGGAGGCGTAATTAGGCCAGTATTTTCTGATGAGTGTATAGTTAGATCTGGGGTACCACAAGGGAGTATACTAGGACCAACTCTTTTTATAATTTATGTGAACGATCTTCCATCAGCGGTTACTAATTCTGAGGTCATTCTATTCGCTGACGACACCAGCATAAGTTATGCCGACCAGGATTTAGATCGAGTAATTGACACATTGAATAAAGAGCTAGTGCAACTAAACGACTGGTTGGAGTGCAATAACCTTGCTCTAAATGCCTCAAAGACTGTTTCAATGATACATTCTGGTTCCAAAAAGACTTCTCCGAATATTCCGGCACTAAAAATTGGGGTGCACAAGGTAAGCAATGTTGCTACGCACAAATTCCTGGGTGTCGTAATAGACGATAAGTTAAGGTGGACCCCGCATGCCCAAATATTGAGTGACAAGCTTTCTAGAGCATGCTTTTTACTGCGTCAGATGTGCAAAATTATCAGTAAAACAGACGCCAGATGCATATATTTCGCCCACTTTGAGTCGCACCTACGTTACGGCATCTCATTCTGGGCTCAGTGCACCATGGAATTTAGGCAGCATATTTTCTCCCTGCAGAAACGCGCAATAAGAATTCTAAATAACATGGACAGCTTTCAATCGTGTCGTGGATCATTCAGGAATCAAAATATACTCACCCTACCATCACTATATTTATTTGAGTGCATCAAACTAGTAGCTAAAGACATATCTAAATTTAAGAAACCTGTAGAAGTACATAATCACTTGACTAGGTCGAGGAACAATCTACTATTACCTCGTCCGAACCTAGAAATTTTACGCAGAGACCCTAACTACGTGGGAATGTCCTTTTTTAATAAACTGCCACAAAACCTAAAAGACCTAATATGTAGGGAAAAGAAAATATTAGTTTTCTATTCGGAAGTCAGAAAGCTACTAATTTATAAGGAATTATATGACGTAAATGAATTTTAATTATATTTTAATTTTAATAATCTTTAATAATCGTTTTAATGACAAATATGAATTTTAATAATTAATAATAATGAATTACAATAATAATCTTCTAGACTATAAATACCACTTGTTCAAGTATGCGTATATAATCTAGCAAACATGACGTCCATCTATTTTTTTTATCTACAAATTGAACTCTGTCTCTATCGTTATTAATTTATATCTGTATATGACGTGTATAATTTACAAAGTGAACTTTAGAACTGAACGGAAATGAAATCACGATGGAATTAAATTGTAAATAATATTAAATGTACCTAACACCTAGTTTTAGTTTCGACAATCTGTAAAGATTTTTGAAATAAATGAATTGAATTGAATTGAATTGACCTCTTTACTTTTCAATCTTCAGTTTGAAATTTACTGCTTGTGTCGTAGATTAAATAAAGCACACTGAAGACATGCTACTAATAGACAGAATTTAACATATACTTATCAGCAGTCACATCCTCCGGTGGCTTTAAGAAATACCGTTTTATTTGCTTTAGCGAGTGAAATCAAGGTAAGACAGAACTCACCACAGGGGACAATTTCCTTCATTGTTTATCAGGCAATAAGTACCACAAATCAATTGAATATACAATAAAAAATCTGATCTGTCTGTTGCTCAAAACCAACATTCTAGTTCATGCGAAAGCTAGGCTTATTCGTCAGTACAAAAGTCGTATAGATACATACATTGTTTTGCGTAATTTGCCACAGGTTAGAATGAAAGGATCACTGATTTTGAAAGCCCCGTTGCAAGCCTATATGTACGAGCGAGATGACTAGCTGAACTCAACTAGGTAAAATTGCAGCAAATCGTTGCACTGTCGATAACCTGTTTTGTCGCGTGGAGCGATCTGTGTCCGCTAGATAGCAATAAGCGCTTGCAAAATCATTTCTTTTAGCGATCTTTAGTTAAGCGATCTTTTTAAGAAAAAGGCAAGCCGGCTTTTCGGATTGTATGAAGGAACTGCCACTGTATACCCCCATTTTTCCCACTTAACTATTATTAACGTGATTATATTAACACAAGCTTTATATTAACTTGGAATGTTCGTATCAAGGTTGTCCGTTTCAACATAATTTGCAAACAATTTTTCAACCACGTGCTGGTATTTGAGCTGAAATTTGGCATACCTACTTATGTAAGTTCGGTGACAATGCAATATTATGGTACCATCAAGCTGATTTGATGATGAATAAGAATAAGAATAAGAATAAGAAAAGTTTATTTTCATAAACCCGATCTGGGTATAGAAATTACATTACAAAAAATTATTATATATATAATAACATTACGAAATTACAAAAAATAGTATTTCTACAAATGAAATTACATTTCAAATTATAAAAAAGTGTATAAAAAGTTCTGCGATCTAAGCTAACAGTGTATAAAAACGTGTATAAAAATTCTGCGATCTAAGCAAAGCATTCGACTGTATAAACATCAATACCCTGGTAGACAAGCTAAACCATTATGGAATTAGAGGAGTGGCCAATTCACTCATTAAATCGTACCCACAAAACAGGCAGCAAATGGTGGAGATTAAAATAATTGATGGAATTGAGGAAAAGGCTGAGCAATCGAGTTGTGAAATAGTAAACATCGGTGTGCCTCAGGGCTCAACATTAGGACCTCTCCTCTTCAAACTCTATTGTAACGATTTAGCAACTAACATAACTTGTGCCAAGACTGTCCAACTTGCAGATGACACCACGCGCATTCTTAAAAGTGACTATAGAACAAAATGACACCATGATTATGATTATGAATATGACACCATGATTTAGAAACTGGAACTCTCTGATTGCAAATGGTAGGACAGGCGAATTTGGGCTAGTATGTTTTGATATCATGAGTACTTTCCATTACACATGATGACCAGGGTCTGACGATGGGGCCAGAAGATTGCCCCTGGAACTCCCTAATGGAAAGTGCTAAGATAGTCAAGTTTTGGCTAGTTTGTTTTGTTATCTTGAGTGTTTTCCATTACCTACACATGATGATGAGGGTCTGAAGATGGAGCCGGGAGATTGCCATTTGAACTCCCTGATGGAAGGTGCTAAGATAGTCGAGTTTGGGCTCATTTTTTTGGTTGTCATTAGTAATTTCTATTACGCATCTGAAGATAGAGTCGGGAGACTGCTACTATAACTACCTGGTGGAAAGTAAATATTGTTTTAAAAACACCTTTTTTACTTTTAATTTATTTATATGATAAGTCCATATCCAAGCGTTGTAAACTGTCCATAGGATGGTAAATTAGTTTTATTTAAATACGTTGAGCGTATTATGTTTTTACAACCTGTATTATATTTTTATATACTCGTATCATGTTTTTACAATCTGTAAGATTACTATAAAATAAATTAAATATATAAATTCCCATTAAACCAATAAAATTCACCTCATATGCTACGTCGAGCGGCAGTGTGATTTGAAGCCATTAATACAAATCGAATAAATTAATATTGAGTACTATTTAATCCTATATTAATCGGATTTACATAATTGGTAACAAAGCAATGCGTCACTTTATGAAGAGATAGAGGTCGCACTGCATGGTTTTGATATTTGCAATACTTTGGCAAAATGGTACCTCTATTGTGGACAATTTAACCTGTATAAATGTTATATTTTTTAAAATGCATAAAAGTGGAGAACATTTTGAATTACATAAAATTTTCAGATAAAAGCGGTTGCAAAGAATGGGTAAAATTAACATATTATAAACCGTCAGTCGTCTCAAATTTCAAGCCAGGTCTCCGGGAACACTTTTAAAACTTCCTCGAATTTAATCGAAAAACTTTTTACAGTTTCCCATATTACGTGCGGCACTTTATTCGGAAAGGAATGCTTATGTAAAAAAATCTGAATCCGTTAAATGTGGAATAGAAAACTATTAAAAAAAAATTTTTTTTGGTGCCAGAAATATATAGAAATGTCGCTGTTCAGTTTGGCAGTTAGATTGACGGTTGCGCTGTCTTGCATTATGGTGATGTTTACTGGACAAAATATGGTCTATTTTGTCGTTCCTATGGTAGCCCATTAGGTTTGTTCGTATGTATATAATAGTCGGATATCGAGTATCTGGAAGTCCCAAAGAAACGTTCAGATAGGAAGCGGTATCTGATAATAGCCTTTTAAGCTAGTCCCAGTCCACCCTAGAACGGGCTAGACCCAGTTGGGTGACAGTAACAAATAAGCAAAAGGTCAAGGTTTTGCCATTCGATTCCTGTTTATTTTTGTAAGCAAATCAATGCTTAATAGTAATTAATTCTTAAATAAACTAAAAATTTTAAATAAATAAAAGCCTTTATCAGTGGATCAAAAGTAGTTTTCACTGCATTGCCACAGCTGAACAGTCCGTATTTTATGAAATACTGAGCAATTCTATAGTAGATTAATTTTATATATAAATAAAGAAAATAATACGATATAAAGAAATAAAATATTGGTATAAATAAATATCTCCAATAAATAAAGTATTATAATTAATTACACGCATGTGGTACTAGGTGTGAACTATTAATTTCAAGAAGCATAAAGTTTGACCCTTAAAGAAATACATATTAAAAGGAATAAAAAACAAGACTGCCTATACAAAAATATAACCACTGTATTTATAACTATTTTTATTACTATTTTTTAAAAATATTTGCGCTTTATGTATTTATCCATGTAGATACATACAAATTGTTGAAATATGTTCAATGAGCTACAAAAAAGCATTTCTAATTTTAGATAAGAACAAGTAAATATTATATATTAAAAAGAATAAAAAACCCGAGTGCCATTACAGAAAGTGACCTATTGTAGATATCTTTATTACGGCTTTTTTAAATAAAATATTAGTGGTTTATGTATATATCCATGTAGATATTTACGGAATGTACTCAATCAGACCTTTCATTTGACACTAAACACTATATATTTATGTTAATTTATCGATATTCGGAGACTCGGACATTTAGACAACTATTTACTTGATATTTCGACAGTTAAGGTACACTATGACACTCGAGATGAGATAGTGATTCTAACATAACATATGCTTCTAAATCAATTTATGCGTTTAGAAGTTATAGTGGAATAAAGTAACGGAAAACATATGTGTATAGATGAACAATGAACACATTACACTCCTTTTTTATTGGGCAGTCGTAGATACTGCCGATTTTTTTTCTAAAGTACACAAAAAGTTTAATTTTACATACAATAGTATAATGGTACTGCATATTGAAATATCACGATGTAAAACCGCACTCTGTACTTTTCGACTTGCGGTGATAGTGTGAGCATACTAATAGCTGGTGTGTCCGCAGCTTAAGCTTTCTTTAAGCTACCTACACGTTCCGTTACTGTTATTCTTTCGTACAGTTCACTGGATAAAAATATATCGGAGATGGAATGCCTATACGACAGGAGAGTACCGTATGTTATTTCAAAGTATCACGATGCGTCCTTTGAGAGTTCCGTTATAATTTTCAATTTTCCGTCTCAGCTGCGTCGATCAACTTGTTAACAACTGTTGTTTTATGTATTTCTATAAGAATAATAATATCGTGGTTGTTTAACGATATAAATTAATTAAAAACACATTTTACCGCGTGAAATTAGTGGCGCGTGACGTTTCTGCGTTGTTGCAAACACCGTTTTCCTGGACGGGCAGGCCGCCGTTTTTAATTCGTTGATAAGAGAAATATTTTTTTTGCATCTGATAATTGGTTGGGATTAGGAAGCTAATGGCCTGTTGCAGTTAGGCCACTAAGACCCATGCGCGTAGAGTCGGCCAAACTCAAGGGTCAAGACCTATCCGGCAGCCTTCACGCAGAAGTGCAAGCCCGGGCAGGACTCTGGCCTGAAGCCCGGTTTCCTCTAGGAATCAACCTGGACGGTTTGCGCACCGTGCGGCGTCAGCCCATCGACTGTGAATTCCGACTGATAGCCGGGTGAGTCTGAAAACGTATTTGTTTCCTATCAGGGGTAGTTTGTAACCTTACGGCAACTGCTCTTCAAACGACCAATTGGCTACCTGATACAGGGTGATACAGCCGGGCAAAGGATGCCGTGGTCCGCGATAGATTCGACGCCTAAACGCCGCTACGTAAGAGAGAGAGGACCGCGCAAGCGGCCTCGAACCCGTAACCAGTCGGGAGACCGGAGAAATCCGGCCGAACCTAGTGGCCGGGGGGCAAGTTGGCCCCACTGGGTTACCTTCCTATTGCCTCACCGTAAGGCGTTGGTCTCTGGCGGGTTTGCGGTTTTCGCTGGACGGTAGATTTATAGAAGTCCACAAAGTCTCCTACGCCTCACGGGAAATAGAACGATCATTATCTTTAAAACTTCCTGGGGTGAAGAGTTCGCTTATTGTAGTCGATAAATCACAAAAAATGAATGGGATAGTTAAAATACTGGAAAAAACAATTAGAATTCTAACGTCCATGTCCAAACGATTATTTGATGTGAGGCACCATGACACATTCATCCGATCACAACGTCACTTATAGATGCCTATTTCACAGCAGTAGCATATTTAGCGCGAAAACTGCCTTGCGAGTGTTTTCAGAATCAATAAAATTTTAAATGAAATTTCAGAATCACTAAAATTTTAAATGAAATTTCAGAATCACTAAAATTTTAAATACAAGTGAGATTTTTGGGCATATTATTTTTTTAAAATTTTATTGTCTTGGCTGGCAATGTATAAATGTATGGTTGTTTGTTCTGTAAGGTTCTTTGTATAATAAATTGTATATTACATGTAAATCAAATATTACATGCAAGTTTATAACGCCTATAATTTTGACAATTTGAACCCCTGATAATATTCAATCGGCGAAGACTTCGGTTTGGATACCAAATTATTTGCCTACCTTCATTATGATACATACTTGCCTACGTTCATATTTGCCCACCGATACGGCAAGAGGACTGTATCGCATATGTATGTTATGATCTGCAGTTAAAATATTTAGTTCATATACAGCGGTGATTATATTAAGAGCATTTCTTGCAGTGGGTGAATCAGTACGACAAAATATGCAACTTTCATTATTTTTTGTGTTTTTTTTTAAATTATTATTATTTAATAGTATAAAAAAGCTATGAGCAAGATGTGCTATCTATCGGTAGGTAAAGTATCGCTAATATTGATTGTTTGCGATATATTACCTACCGCTAGATGGCGCAGCGTGCTCATTTTTTTTATTTGTTTTATTAAGAGTTGCTTATTTTGTCGTTTTGGCATTTATGTAGGTAATCACACCCTGTATATAATTTAATTTGTTTTTTTTTCCTGACGCAACCCTGGGTAAAAAGACTCAGGAAGTGAGCTCGCCTTGTCACAAGCAAGGCGGGCTACCTAGCAAGGCTACCTAGGTAGGATTCGCCGCCTACCTAGCAAGGCGGGCTCGGTTTCACTTTACTCGGCACATTAGGAAAACAAAGTTTTACATTTAATTTATGCGCAATTTATCCTGGGCTCAGACAGATGTATGCCTAAATCTAAAAGCATAAAACAGTAATTTCTGGGTTGTAAATTATATTCTTTTTGTGCTCTTGCATTTGATTGTATATATAACTAATAAATAAATGAATAAATAAATAAATAAATAAAATAGCAGGTGTCATGTTACCTTTTTTTTAATTGTCATCACATGTCGTCTTTGTTATTGAAGCTACATAAAGGAGGTCTAATCTAAAGAAGCGCGCAGATACCTATGTATATGTGGGCGAGGGAGATGAGAGATCGCAGCACCCCCATTGTCTATGCAACAAAACAAGATGACGTCAGAAGATTACTCTCGAAGGCGCGCAGCGAGTGTTTCCTTTCAATTTTCGAGCATCCATCAAAAGCAGGGATTTTGTTATATCTTTGAAAATGCAGTCTTTTCAGTGAAGGCATATCCAAGTGAAGGAGGCTGAGTTAGATGAATAAACCGTGATTTTGATAAGATCAAAGGTTATATGACTGTGAAGTCGATTGTATGATTTGTATGATTCGAGTGGTTGTCTACACTTTAACTTTTAATTCTCCTCTGATTTCATAAATTAAGTCGTTTTAAAAATATATACTCTTTTCATCGAGAAAAGATACAAAACTGTAGGTATAATCATTGATTATACAGTGACCATACAGTGATTCAATGGTATAATTCACGTTTGATGGAATTTAAAATTCAAGTAACGTTTATATGTTGTTATTGTTTATTATATTTCTAGATGAAAACCCCCCTAAATGTAAATTTATCACTTTTTCCAACATAATAGTATTGTAGCTTAAAATGAGGAAGTTTATCATAAGCCCTTTTTCCTTTAGAAATAATGCCTTTGTTTTCTGAATAATAGAAATCAAGTGCTATATCCCGACTCACACCTCAGAATATGGAAGGTGAACCTTAGAATCCTACGTAAAACTAGAAAAGTACTCTAGCAGCTACTCCAACATCAAGATACCGCACCCAAATAATATACTGAGGTCGATTTAGAACGCTCCGTGGTTGCACTCGAAACAGTAAGAACCGTTCAATAGTTTCTGACCTGGTTTTGTAAAGGAGATCTGATATTTTTTATGGAAATGGGTTATGATACTTTTTATTTAACTTCCTGCAGGCCCCTCTTCACCAGCATGTCTATGTTGACTGTGCCCTCTCTGTATATACTGGAATGTTGTAAATTTATTAAAAATAATCTCGATATCTACTCCTTAAGAAGAGATGTACATTCAAGGGCTACGAGGAATAGAAACCTCATAAACTGTCCCTCAGTGAGGACAGAAATGTGTAAAAAGGGACCTGAGTTCTGTTGTGTTAAATATTTTAACGCTATTCCACAAAACATCAAATCAATGCAACAACCTGGATTAAAACAGGCATTAAAGCACTGGCTCAAAAAAACTGCTATTACAGCGTCAATGACTTTTTAAACGATAATGACAAATAAATAATATAACATATTCTTATTGTAATCCTCCAAAATTTTAAACTTTAAACATTTCTATTTAATTCTAGCTCTAAATCTGAAAAACCGTAGATAGCCTAATAATTCCAGTTTGACATTTTAATTTAAAAACAAACTGACATTTGATTTATATATAGTAATGGGAATTTACTAAATTTGTAGATAATAGTTCTAATTATTATTTTTGTTAATACCTATCTATAAAACGTAATACTTTTCGGATTTGTTTTTCTTCAACTTTCGAAGTGAAAATATATTAAAAAAAATAAATATTGTACGCCTGATTGGTAAACTGTATAGCACATATACATTTTGTACGACCAACCTATCCATTTTGTACGACCTACTTACATTTCATAATAAAGAATTATTATTATTAATTATTATTATATAAAGCTGTCTAATATTGAGGACGGTTGCTTCGCTGTATAGCGATTCCGATGGGAATCTCACTGGCCGATGATAGATAAGTTTTAAAATAAGGCTTAACGCCCTAAGCAGTTAATCGATTACTGAGAACATCCGACCCAGGAGTGAATTTCATACATTCAAATTGACTGAGCAAGGGCAAAATATACAGTTTTAACGTTTTACTAAAACTGATCTAAGACCCCTAAGAACATATGCTAACTTTCTGACTTTATTGGTTATGATACTATTAATATGTGTTCCATCTTAGATGACAGTCCATTTGCACTCCGAGATATTTTATACTGTCAGCGTGATTAATTAAACACATCGCGATTAATTAAGGACATCTGCATTTTATTGATCTTTTGATATAAAATACCCTCTTTCTAACCGCACTCTGCAATGCTCTGAAGTCAAGTTTTACCAACAATAAAAATGCACCACCTCAACGACACGATCTCATAATATTGCTCCATTTCAAAGACGCCATTATCCATCAATATAAAATGGATAATATCTCTGGTGTCGCGATCCCTTGAAGCAGAATGTCGTCGCTGGAAAACAGGAAATAAAAATTCTATTGTTATCGCAGCGAGCGATACGGGCGTAGAGGCGATATTAGTTTCGCGAGAAACCAGCGCCCTGTTTTGTTCTCAGCTCTTTGAGGTTATTATGCAAGGTATGTAATATAGCTGTTATTATTTAGTAGGATCCTGGAAAACTCCGGCATGTTCACAGACAGCGGAAAATCCCTTTTTGCCCTAAACGGGAAACACGTGCGCTGCCACTTTTAATAAACGAGTTGGAGACAGCGACATTAAAACTCTGATATCGCCGGCTATATTGGGTTTCTGATATTTCACTAGACAGGTCTAAATCTGTATTACATTACTGTCTGAACAGCTAAAGATAAGTCTTGATAAGTTTTCTTCCTACAAATACCACTTTGATTTTATTCAAACCTTGTTTTGAAGAGAAGTAAGTCTATTACAGGCCCAAAATTAGGGACGCACCGAACAATGATTGAACCGGGTACCGGAATTTCGGTTAATACATGCACCGAGCAGTTTAAGTGTTCGTTTCGTTTCATTATATTGTTAACCGCTTATAAATATATGTACGAATACGCATATGAGGTCGTAGCGTTCGAAATTATAAGACGAAGTTGAAACGAGTACTATTTTTTACACAACCGAATATTTGGTTCGTAAATCAGATGTCCACCGGAACCGAATATGCAATATATTGCCGAAAATCCGGTTTTACCGAATACTATTCGATATTTGGATCATCACTACTATAAATCGAATTTTCAAAAGATTCCGAGTTTTTTTATTTCAATATGGATAAAGTTGTTTTTCAAAACATGCATTGATACATGTATGTATGGATAGTATCAACAATTTCACATGTTGCCCTTCCATTATATAGACATTAGACAGAAATTGAACTTTAGAGACTCTGACACTGAAAAAATAAATTATTATTGTGGATCCAGAATGAGCCATATCGTAACTGTTTATTTAATTCATAGAAAAAATAAAGGAAGGAGAGAAATAAGGAGCATTTCGGGTAAAAAATACATTATTAGATCAATTATTATTACAATTATACCCACGAACAAGACATCAAATTTCGTAGGAAGCTATAGATGGTGTGTGTAGTGTAATACCTACAATAGAAAAGTACATGTGTTTATATTTATATATATGTATAGGTGTTGGAACTACAAAGCGAATTTTTTTATTTCGATTTAGGAAGAATCCATTATTCATTAGCGCCTTTGATAAGAAGAGACCCCTTTGTATGCATGGATCAATGAATATTTTATTCTAAACACGACATTGGAATCGAGATGAGCTAATATACAAAACATGGACCTACTTAAGAAACTGTGAACTCGAAAAACATTACTTTGTGGGATGACAATTGCTGAAGTGCGAATTAAGAATTCGTATTACGAATTACGATAGCTAAATAAAGCGCCTAGGTCTAAAGCGCCTTCTAAATCGAGTATCATTTTGTTAAACTCCTAAATACTCATTATAAGAATTACTTGTTGAAAATGTTCAAAAATGCTGTTGTTGAAATAATTTTTTCACCAGTGTGAAATATAACATAACCTAGTTCAGTGATTTTCAACCAATGGGTCGCAACCCGCTATGGGGTCGCGAAGGGACCCCTGGGGGTCGCAGGTAACCTAAAAATACTAAATTAATAGTTTTTAAAAAAACACTAAAAACACGCTTTTTGGCTATGATACGATATTCACATACACACGGCTATGATACGATATTCCATCATGGAATGCCAGTGCCTATCTTCCGGCATCATCATCAGACCTAGAAACCTAATCGTGGTCAAAGTTCATTCCAAGACCTTTCTAACAAGTCCAAACACAGCTATGATACGATGTTCCATCATGAAGTTCCAGTTCATATCTTCCGACTCCATCATCAGATCAGTTCGACAGTACCATATTATTGTATTGTCAATAGAACTACATACAGCTGCCAATTTTCATGACGCTACGATTCTTGGAAGGTGGTTAAATTAGATACATTCGATTCCATTACATAGTTACATACAGGTCGACCTAATAAAAGCGTGTTAAAAATAAAATTTTAATAAATCTTTATTTATGTAATTTGCAAAAAATTATATTTTGTTTTTGCTTTTAAATAACTTGATATCGATCTAAGATGGAAAAATTGGAAGTTAAAGTTAATATATTTTTCGCCATTGTATTTACAACGGCTTTATATATTATATTGTTACAGTTACAGCTGTGGAAGAGAAAACAGTCTAAGAGGGGTCTCGTAAGAGTTTTATATTTTTATTTTAACAAAAAGGGGATCACGACCTTAAAAAGGTTGAACAACACTGACCTAGTTATCCTTAGAGTTTATATATACTCTAAGTAGTTATCTTAAAGACAATAAGTCGAAGGGCGTTTTAAATGAATGTAAATCATAGAAATTTCATTAATACATTTTTCCGGTTATATTGTTTTCCTGAAAAGTTAATGAAATCCGTTTTTTTTAACTTTATTAGATGTTTCATCAACTTACTGACTTAGTGATGCGTCATTTAAAAAAATGTAATCTAAAAGCATACAGCCATCCTGGTCCTCTTTATCGATGTTTCCTCGTATTACTCATAAGGTATAGAAGAATATTAAATAAAACTTTAATGACTTGAAACTTCAGACCTTTATTTAACTAGTTGCATAACATCTGTAGTTGGTTTTGCGATGTGTTATTTTGGCGCTTTTGTTGCATCGGAATAGTACTAAACGTTTTATATTGTATTATTAATTCAGCAAACAGCTGCCGATAACTTTATTCCATGTATAATATGCCTCAAGGAGTAAATTGTAATTCATTACATTATCGCCTTAAGAAACCAGCTTAGCTGGAAAGGAAACTTGCTTGAAGTTACCACCGTGCATACATCGCCACTTCAAAGTTTCCCAGCTCTTCCGAGAGTTGCGTCATTAAATGTATTGTTTAAAATACATATTCCAACTTGACAAACTTTGACGACGCGGTCGACAACTTTTTATATTGTCCGTAGCTCATACACTCCATTATAAACTGTATAGAGTATCTATCAATTGGTGTGATACCTAGCGAAAACTATGCGTGGATGTCGATAGGCGTCTCTTCTAGTATAATTTCTCCTAGTATAAATAAATATTATATTAACCAATAATTATAGAGCCCTTACAGGTAATGCCGAGAAAACTCTGAATTTTTCGAATCGTATACACTTGTTTATGTGTGTTTATAAGAGTAGTATCAGACCGTTTATTTGGTTTGAGCCGTTGTAGCTGAGATTTTTTGATCATTGAATTAAGAAAAAAAAATAGACATAGTTTTCAAGTCCAATTTTTGTATAGTTCAATTAAAGTAAATTCCAAATAACGATTTACTGAATATGATTTCTTTGATTATTGTGAATATAAAAATGTTAAGATACCTAAAATTTAAATAGGTGATTATAAATCAATTACTTCTAAATTATTAGAATTTCATCGTAAAAAAGCGTAAGCAAATAAAACAATATTATTCGCTTCGATTATGTATATATATGAAAAATACCATAGTATCAAAAAAATAAGCAGCAATGAAATTTTCTTCATCAAGAAATATAATAGATACAAATTAATAAATACATGAAGTAAATATAATAATATGCCTACAACTTTTAATTAAAAAAATATAAATACATTTTATATAAATTTCTATTATTTTCTAAAGAATTATTTAATCCTATAATGGGCTTGATTGCGTTTCTCTTGAACTAAACCCGGAAAATAGTTCACGCGAACGAGACAGAGCAGAAAGTTCATCAGAGCGAAATTAACGGTTGCCACTTTTCCGCATTAAAACTACTCACCGAAGATGCAGTCGCTAAATTTAAAACCGCACGAAATATGTTCAACCTTATTCGGGCGTCTATAAGTTCGACAGGTAGTTTTGGTTCTGGAAATCGACGATAGTTCATTTCATATTCAGTTCTAATGTAAATACATTAGAACTGTACATTCTGTCTCGTTCGGTTAAACTAAGTTCTTATTTTAGCTCACGAAGAAACGCAATCTGGCTCAATGTGTAAAATAAATATATATTATGATAAAATTAAAATGAAAAAAAAACGTACTAAAGCAGCTTTTCTAATATTAAATCCTCCTCAAATTCAATTGAATAATATAACCCCTAAACAAGGAATAGTGTGGAACTGTAAGAATTTGTAATAAGTGAAGGTCTTCAAAGAGATATGTTCCCTCAAGGTAAAACATAGTTATTATTAATGAAAACTGTTATTATTAATAAAACCTCCTATAAACACAAATCTTCTAATGTAAAAAAAAAACTTTTTCAGTTTGATCACACACATCATTATTTAAATTGATTATTTTCTGCCTTCATTTGTTTCCGGTACCAATGACAATAAAACGTTCTCTTGGCGATGTATTCACGTCCTGACTGGATCTCAGATATCAGACATCAGACTGACTGGATCTCAGATCCTGATGGACAGACATATCAACTATTTTTCCCATCATCATTATAAGGCGACAGTAAAGGCTTTACCAAAAGTATGTTGGTTTTTACGCTTTACGCAAAGTTAATGCTCAAACAATATCATAATCAAATGAAAATATGTTGATTTGAACCGAGAAATTGACAGCAGGGGATTGTATCATATCTAGAAATGAAAAATTTTAGTCTTTGAGATGAAAGCAATTAAAGTAGTAACACCAAAATGGTTTATTTTCTTCTCTAAGACAAAATTTGTTACAGAAAAATTATTGAATTCTATCAGGTATGATTAACGTATTCCCTATACATCCTATTTACCGGTATAATTTACCGGTATAAGCTATCCGTACGATCATCGGGGCTTTTGTAGCCCAAGGGTGAGTACGACAACTATTACCGGATTTCATAGTCATTTCAACAATTCCGTCGTATCGTTTTGCCTAGCATCGATATTGACACCTATTCACATATATGTTTTTTTACAGTTTAACCTTCATAGGAAGATGAAAGCCTAACCTCGGAAGATAACAGCCTAACTAACAGTGAGACCATATTAAAAACTGACCAGTGGTTTTTGTGTTTATTGCGATCTAAAAACAAACAGAAAGATTAAAAACCGCGCGCAGGCTATTTATCGTCCACTTTTAAGATATTTTAAGATATTTCGATGATATTATACAATATTACACGAGGAAGGTTTATGTCACAAACCTTCCTGGAAAGTTTCCAGTCTGGAGGCTTTTAAGTTTGAGAAAGACATACGCTTGTGGCTTTCTTTGTGTTATAATTATTCTGATATTTTAAATACCATTTAAAAAGATCAGTTATGTGAAATTTTCTTTTTAAAGGTACAATTTTTTGGGGTTTCTCTATTTTACAATATAATGTAAAATAACTGTCAAACTCTTTTGAGGTGCCTCCTTTGAAATCAACTAAATCTATCCGGATATTTTTCTAGTAGTATTTAGCGTTGTTTTTTCTTTAACCTCGCATGAAAAATTCTGCATTGCAAATGGAGAGCTGGGTATTCTTCCTGTGGCGCGCCGGATGAAACATGTGTGTAACTTGTAACCTTGTCGTCGATGCTTTTCTATAGCATCAGTTAGGAAAAGGCAGTTTTAATTTTAGATAAGAAAAAATGTACCCCCAATCAAAAATATATTTATAAATATAGAAATTCAGAATTAGATATAAATTTAGTGAAAAATATATGTATAACTCATTTAAATAACTAAAATATTAATTTCCATAATAAGCGAAAGAAAGGGGTTTGCGTCATTTTAAAGTGCGAGTGGGTTAAGGTCGAAATAGCTTTCTTTGTCAATCTAACCAATTTTACAATTAACTGCCATTATGCATAAGGTTCCCTTTAATGAAAAGGTGAGGTATTTTTATTGAAAACCCAATTAAGTATTGGGGATTTTGATAATATGAAATTTTCTCAGTTCTCTTTATTCCTTTATTATTTATTTTTTATTATTGACTATTATATCATTGTGAAGTTTTATTATTATTGTTACAAATTTGTTGGTATGTATTTATTTATTTATTTATTTATTTATTTATTTATTTATTTTATTTATCCCTAGTATTACATGATTAAATTTCCTATAGTATATTTTACATGATTTAGTCGTACATACAAAATGTGAACCCTGGAAATTTACTAAAGGTGCGGCTTCGGCGGGATTTTATCACCTCACTAGGCAGAGCCTGTATTGAGGTGATATTATGTACTGCGTTCATCTGCCGGGTGTATAGGTAATTTATTTAATCTTGGGAAATCCTACAAGGGTATATTGTATAACTATTATAGTATATATACACTTTAGGGTTTTTGGTTAGTAAAAGGGATAGAGTTGAGTACCTTAGCCGAACGTTTCGGAGCCCGTGGCTCCTTCCTCAGCGGCGAGAAGAATACTGGCATCCGCTGCTGTCACCAAAGGCTACCCGCTTTTCTTCTGTGGTACTGGGAGAATAGTGATTTGGCGGGATGATAATGTGAATTTAAATTAAAATGGTTTAATTTTGAATTTAAAAAAAATTACATATTTTTTAAAATTTTATTAAAAAAATATATATAAAATAGTTGTAGCGCATGTGTGTTAAAAGTGTTTGAACTACATATGTGTGGGGAGGTGAGTGTGTGTGAGTATGTGTGTTGGATTGTGTGGGTGTGTGTATGCGATGAATATATTAATTTCGTATTATAGTATATAGGTATATATATATATATATATATATATATATATATATATATATATATATATATATATATATATATATATATATATATATATATATATATATATATATATATATATATATATATATATATATATATATATATATATATATATATATATATATATATATATATATATATATATATATATATATATATATATATATATATATATATATATATATATTAAACAAAAAATATTTATTAAATTAAATGAGATATAATATATATGGGAGATATATGAATAAAGTTATGAGGCTAATGAGATAATAATAACAATAATAAGTAATGTAAGTCATCTGTGCACCTATTTAATAACGTTAGTTACTAACGACTCACAGTGCTCCCTCGTCGAGTGTAACAACCATAATGTTACCAGTCTTTTGTAGTGAGCGTCATTTTGAATGATTGTAGCTTGGCCTAATTGCGTGGTAAATATGTTATGGAGTTTTTTCGCTAGGTAAATATAGTGTCTTTGTCCAAAGGTCGTTCTCATTTTTGGTTGTACATGTCTGTCTTTATGTCTTGTGTCGTGTCTATGGGCGTTACTGGTCGGCTTGCTGTTGTCCCGTTGGAGTTCTTTCCTGTAGCATATCAAGACCTGCCGTACGTATAGCTGTCTTGCATCCAACACCATAAAATCCCTGTAGAGCTGGTCACTGGAGTAGGATTTATATTATTTAAATTATTTTTATTACTGTCCATATGATAATTTTTGATATTATCCAATAATTCTGTTTGATTATAAGTACCTACTATTATCCTTATGATAATTTACGAAATTATGTAAGAATTTTCATTGAAAATATCGGTTCTTTTACTTTCCTGGCAAGGAAAGTATTGTGGGCGCACTTCTATGTGTCTGTCTGTCTTTCTGGCCGGCTGTGTGTATTCTTCCATGATAGCGCCGAAAAGCTTCATCCGAATGAGATGAAATTTGGCATGTAGGCATAATATGGTCATGGTAAGAGTTGAAAAGATTGTGGTTGAAATCGGACCATCAGGGGGCGCGGTAGTTATACTTCAATCTCGAAATATTGGACTTATAGACTTGAAATTCAGTACACAGATACGTCGTAGGGTGGAAAACCACATTGTTATGTTAATTTTGGTTTCAATATCTCTTATACGACACAAAAAAAAAACCAAGATAAATTTTAATCAAATAATTACGTCGAGCCACCCGAGGCTAGCAGAGAAACGAACCATATTGGAAAATATCCATTTGAATAGTACGGAAGTACTTCCAAAATACTAAATTTGCTGTCAAGGGTTAAGGGGCGAAAATATTCTTCTTCCTCCGATATTTTTTCTTTCGTGTAAGGAAGGTTTGGTGGGGTTGGTGGGGGGGGGGGGGGGGTAGGCGAACGAGGGGTGCTGTCTGCTTGCCGGGAAAGTCTTGGAGTGACACAACCGATTTAATATATATATATATATATATATATATATATATATATATATATATATATATATATATATATATATATATATATATATATATATATATATATATATATATATATATATATATATATATATATATATATATATATATATATATATATATATATATAACCTAGACACTGCTCTTGAATGTTCAACGTCAATATCTTAAACCTTATACCTTTCACCAACCTTCATGTACCTTATACCTTTTATTGTACCTACGTACGTATATGTATAGATATTTTGTTAGTTATGTAATTTTCAGCATGTTTATCGACCGGTTTAATAAATAAAATAAAATAATCTAAGAAGTAAAGAAAGAAGAAGTAGGTAAATATAATATTATTATGACTAGATAATTTAAAATGCTTATGAGCTATGTTTAATCAGGAATATGTGATCAAAATCGTACATTTGCATAGTAGTACCGCACTTATGTAGATGGTAGTTTAGGTATATCTACCTGTATTGTATTTATTAAATACTATCATGTATATAATTTTATTAAGTATGAATGAATAGTTTCCGAAAAAGTGTTTTAAGTTATAGACAGATTTGAAGGAATAACATACGTCTAGATAATGGTAACATAACTTACACATAAATAACATGTCATTTTGTCTTGACCTAATTAAATAAATGATAATGCCAAATTTTCCATAACAGAATGTATAAGAATCCTTCATTGGCCTAGCGTAGGAATACCTCAAAAACCATTGGGAATAATATTTATTAAAATATTATTAGCTAAAAATATGTAATATACAAAATAGGCCTTATTTCATGGTGAATGGAGAAAGAAACAATTTTAAATAAGAATAAGAATTGAAATGATATAAATATCACATAATAATACTAAAAAAATGAAGAAAAAAAGAAAATACAGCGGAACTTGTTCAATCCAGACTCTTACTCGTTAATAAGAGAAATATTTTTTCTCATAATTGTTATGAAAGGTGAGAATTACTCGTTATGAGGAATTGCTGAGAATTACTGGTTATGAGAGGTACTCGTTATGAGAGGTTTCAATGTAATAATATGATACAGATTAGATCTCTCCTTATGCTTTCATAAGGAGACGAAACGCCATATCTAGACGTTTCCTTTGCGACGCCTGCTTCTGACTCGAACCCTAACTCGTGTCAATTATACGAGTAATATGTTATAGTCAATTAACAAATTCAAAGCTTGCCTAATTCATTTGAAAGTTACCCGTCAGGATTTATTTATGACGTCACAAAATAGATTAAATTGTGCGGAAAGTGCTCAAATTCGTACTCTCCGGCTGTACGGAGAGTTCCCTTGGCGTATTCCAAGTGGCGGGTAATTCGCTTATGTCATTTGCAAGTCTCCAATGAGCCGTTTGCGTAATGGAAACACAATTTTATGACATTGTCATTGGCTCACCAAGTAGCTATTATTATGGAATGTAATAGTGCCATTTCGGAAAATTACCTGTCCACTGCTTAAGGACTGGCACCATGTTATCCAATAAACACCAACCTATTACAATTACAGCAATATTACGCACTACATACATTTATATTATTTACCCATAAGGAAATAAAGGTCCAAAGTATTATCTTTTGTTGAAATTCTAACTACTATTAAAATTAACTAGTGAAAGTCAGTGAAAATTTTCAAAAATGCTTGTGCTGAAATCATAATATTAACAACAATAAATTTATTGGTATAATTTGCTAATTGCAGATTAATTATAACTAATTGTTAATTATAATAATTATTGAAATATTGTGCAAAATTAGACATGTCACCTACTAATGGGATACATTCTCAGTTGATATGGTTTGATTGATTACCAGTTCCATACATTTAAAATATTTATCGCTATACACCTCATTCAACTCAAAGTCGACGTATATATTGTCAGCTTTAAGAAATCCAGCATTTTCATACTCTAGTCTCTTCAGTTGTCGAAGTATATACATATACATATATCTTCTTATATATAAAAATGAATTGCCGTGCGTTAGTCTCGCAGGATCTCGGAAATGACTCGACCGATTTGAATTATTTTTCTTTTATTTTGTTTGACTTGATTCAGGGGTGGTTTACAAAAAAAAATATTTAGAAAAAACTCAAAGAAACAACTGAAAATCAAAAAATCGAAATTGGTCATTATGGGAATCGTATTGTTTGACAGCTCCATCCATCCATATTGTTTGTATCCATAACTGTTATTCATTCCGTACAACGTGTAAAATTTCAAAAAGTCGAAAACTCAAAAAATGCGAAAGTCAAAAAAGTCGAAAAAGTCAAAAAAGTCGGAAAGTCGCAAAAGTCGAAAAAGTCGAAAAAGTCGATAAAGTTGAAAAAGTCGAAAAAGTCGAAAATTCGGTAAAGTCGGAAAAGTCGAAAAAGTCGGAAAGGTCAAAAAAGTCGATAGTCAAAAAAGTCTAAAAAGCCGAAAAAGTCAAAAAAGTCGAACAAGGCGAAAAAGTAAAAAAAAGTAGAAAAAGCAAAAAAATGACGAAAAAGTCGAAAAGTCAAAAAAGTCAAACAAGGCAAAAAAGTAAAAAAATGTAAAAAAGTCAAATAAGACGAATAAGTAAAAAAAGTGGAAAAGGTCGAAAAAGTCGGAAAAGTCGAAAAGTCGAAGTCGAAGTCAAAGTCGATTTCGATTTCGATTTTCGAGTTTTAAATGGTGTTGCTAGGTTGGGGGTGGGGGGGGGGGGGGTTGTTGTTGTAGGATTAATGATATTAATATTCAGATGAATTACGCTCCTGGTTACTTGACAGGAAAGTCTTGGGGTGACACAACCGTTTTTTTTATGACATAACCACGAATTTGGACTTGGGGATTTCAATACTGTAAAGACCTCATGGAAATTTCGATCGATTTGAGTGAGCGTGAAAAAAAAATCCGTGTCGTTTTACAGTGTAGGTACATTACAATGTCGAGAAGAAGAGATAAAATAGGTCGACGAAGTCAGTCAAATGTGTGGCAAGCTACTTCAAGTGCGAACCGCACTGATGTGAGATGATTCCATCATCTCGGCCGAAATAAAAGATGAAGGTGTTAATCCGAAATTGCTTGCAGTGGGGCCTAAGAATATGATCTATGGACTTCGCGAAGTTTACAACAACATCTCGCCCTGTATGCTCGATAGTAAATTTTCCAGGCGTTACCCGAGAGACCTGATTGCTAACACCATCACAGGCAATGACGGATACCCATTGTATCGTCGCCGATCAGTTGCGGACAATAGGCGATCTGCAGTTGTCAAAGGGCAAGATGTAAATGTGGTCAATCGTTAGATTGTGCCTTATTGTCTAAGGCTTTTCTTCATCAACTCGATAAATTACATATTCGATATGGCTGTTTTTGCTGTGAGGAATTCAAACGGGGTGTACCTATCTTAGTATCAGACGTGTCGCTATGTCAGCAGCAACGAGGCGATTTGGCGCATCTTTTCCTTTGCGACATACGAAAGACAATCTACAGTTGTACACTTGGTAGTTCTGGAAAGCGGAATTTAGGTTCCCCGTGCGTCTGGCCTTCAGGATGACAAATCACGCGTGTTGGAAGTTTGCGGAATTATCTTGGAATTTCCGTATTTCGCGCATGGACAACTGTATGTCCCATGTTCGCTAATCCATCGGTCGGAAAGCCATCATTTTTGTTTATTTACGCGCCGGAAAACAAAACGAAAAACATATTTTGCCAGAATGACAACACAAAACAAAAACATATTTTGTTTTGTGTTGAATATGAACTGCATTTATATATTATCATGTAAATTAAATACATTGAATTTATTTCAATCACAAATGACTTTCATTTAATCACCAAACGAAACTCAAACCGTACATGATTCGGCCATATGATGATGATATGATGATGACATGATTTCAATGAATTAGATTTGGAAGGTTCATTAGGATTAATAAACGCTTATGAAGAGTTACAATCAAATACATTTTAGGTGGTACGAAGTTCACCGGGTCATCTAATATATATATATATATATATATATATATATATATATATATATATATATATATATATATATATATATATATATATATATATATATATATATATATATATATATATATATATATATATATATATATATATATATATATATATATATATATATATATATATATATATATATATATATATATATATATATATATATATATATATATATATATGCGATTCGATTATAAAACGGCTTTGCCGAAGTGATCAATAGTTTATTTTTTTATTTTTTGGCTTAATTCGTCTCAATTGAAGGCATTTTGTGTTGCATAAGGATAAGCCCTATTTATTGAGATATATGGATGAATAGTCATCGTTAGTCGACTGCAAAAGGACCTTTAAACTTACATTGCACCGTCGAAAGTCGTGCACATCCGTGGGTATATCTCATTCAAACATGAGCATTTCCCAATACAAGCTGGGATTTCCTTCGCTACTTTTTAGGTGGCTTTTACTAATTTTATTTTGAATGAAAGCATCATCCTATAGACGGATTTCTTTACAAACCTTATCAAATATAACAATATTATACTGTTTTCTACAATGTTTCTTTATATTTTTTTAATATTATACAATTTTATATAGGTTTACCATATTTTGATAACATTATACACTCTTTATTATAAACTTCTCTGCCAGAAATTAAGATTGAAGTTTCTTCTTTCATTTCATTGAGCATATGGAGGTTTTTTATTTTTATTTCGATTTAATGGCTCGTTAATAACAAACTCAGCCAATTGTATCATATTTTAAATGTTGGTAGCATTCGAAATTTGAATTATTTCGTAATGTCACTTTCATTTATAAAACGGCTTTGCCGAAGTGATCAATAGTTTATTTTTTTATTTTTTGGTTTAATTCGTCTCAATTGAAGTTTTACTATTTTACTATTTTAAACTTACCAAAAGTTAACTTTTCCTTCAACGCTAGGAAACATTCATCTGCAATCGCTTGGTATATGTAAGAGAGATGAATCAGAGACTGAAAATATTGCTTAAGATGTGCGTATATCAGCAAGTTTCGCATGCTCATAATGAAATAATAACATAATGAGTAGAACAGGAAAACCAATTTTTACAACTCTAATTAATTAACTACTAATTATACGTGTTTAATTGTCATACAAACTTAAAACACGCATTTAATTTTCCGCCCAAATTTAACCCTCGAATCCTACAATAACATTCCTATAATAACATCTAATAATTCAATCCAGAATAACGTAAACTATGAAAACATAGATTAGAAAACTGTGTGTATCATATATATAATGAAACAATAATATGAAATTGCATCCATAAAACATTATTATCTCTCCCCTGGGTATTTTGCTTCCGGGCATTGTTGATCCTGATATTGTTATTTCAGGGGCTTCGTTTGCAGCGGAAACAACCTCTTTCATTCTTGAGCAGAATAACATTTCATAAATGTATTAATGTTATAATAATAAAGAGCAGGTAAGTATAATAAGTAATAGTGCGTGTTTTATAAAAATAACATTCGTTAAATCTAGAATAATTTACTCGTCTGCGAAAGCGGCGTAATATTTTACGCGTATTTTTATACGCTCCAAATTTTTAAAACGTCCGCGCATCGCATCGTAAAATTCCCAATCCTTCTTATAGGCGTATTCGAAAAAACTGGAAAAAAGACTACAAACTCTTCAATAGACTCGTTAAAGGAAACTCCTTACCGAATATCTCATCCACGGGTACGTGAATATTTTACTCTATCAGATTTTTACTGTTAATGATAATACATATAATAATAATAATAACAATTAAACGCTTTATTTGCTTAAACAAAAAGGCGAGCTTATTGCAATATCTTACAGCTAACTTTGAGCCTGCGTTTGAAGCTAAACAAACTGGGTGCTAACCTTATACGCGTGGGTAAAGCATTCCAGAGACGGGTTCCACGTACAGAGAAGGAGTGTGAGAAGAAATCACTAATGTGACTAGGGATCGAGAGCAGTAGGTTGTCTTCAGATCTCAGAGGGCGCCCGTGAGAAGATAGAGGTTTGAACCTACTTATAAGTTAGTTCAGAGGGGCCCCCTTCAGGATGCACATATACACCGCGTGCACCGTGCGTAAACTGCCTTAAAATTAGGAAATGATTCGTACAATTAAATAATGTTTTTTTTTGTCTTGGAATCTTAGTTATGTGTCAGTTATATTTTTTATCTCAACATAGCTTCAACGAGCTTCTAGTTTTTCTTCTTCTTCTGAAAGTGCCATCTCCTATCGGTGGTCGGCGGTCATTATGGCCACTTGGGCCCGTGATTTTGGCGCGCGGAACAACTTGAGTATTCCATGTCGCAATCTTAATGGCTAACCCCCCGGGAATTCTCTGCACCCTTTAACCATCTGAGGTCTGCCGGGGATTGAGAGCCATGGTTTTATTGTACTCAGCCATAATGATATTCCTGGGAAGGAGTTATGCGGTGGTTTTCCCTATGCATTCCGCATCGCTGTTCGTTACCGAGGTAACAATTGTGACCCTCGACTGTACTGGTCTCATTGACCTTCACTCTTGGGTCTACTGTATGCGCAGCTGTCCACTGCAGGGATGGATGTGCTTATTTATTGGCGGCACATATTCGCCATGACACACGGTACTCATTGAACTTGTGTAGCATTTTTTAGGTAAGTACTTTCCACCAGACTTCCCACTACGTTCTCGTAACCTTGCCGTTGTATGGTCGGGGGCTGTTTATTCAGTATATTCACAGCTAACCATCATATATTGTGATGGCCGTTATATCTGCCACCTGTGACCCAATGGTAGCCTCCATCTCAGACTTATAGGGACGCATCCTGTGTTAACGGTGATTGAATCCAGACTTTGGAATTGCACTATATTTCTAGTTTTTATATATATAAATATATTTCATATATATTATATATATATAAATATATATATATATATATATATATATATATATATATATATATATATATATATATATATATATATATATATATATATATATATATATATATATATATATATATATATATATATATATATATATATATATATATATATATATATATATATATATATATATATATATATATATATATATATATATATATATATATATATATATATATATATATATATATATATATATATATATATATATATATATATATATAGTTTTGTTATATTTCATAAGGTTTGTAAAGAAATCCGTTTATAGGATCATGTTTTTATTTAAAATAAAATTAGTAAAAGCTACTTAAAAAGTAGCGAAGGAAATCCCAGGTTGTATTGGGAAATGCTTATGTTTGAATGAGATATACTTACGGATGTGCACGACTTTCGACAGGTGCAATGTAAGTTTAAAGGTCCTTTTGCAGTCGACTAACGATCACTATTCATCCATATATCTCATAAATAGGGCTTATCCTTATGCAACACAAAATGCCTTCAAATGAGACGAATTAAGCGAAAAAATTAAAAATTAAACTATTGATCATTTCGGCAAGGCCGTTTTATAAATGAAAGTGACATTACGAAATAATTCAAATTTCGAATGCCACTAACATTTAAAATATGATACAATTGGCTGAGTTTGTTATCAACAAGCCATTAAATCGAATTAAAAATAAATAAAAAAACTCCATATGCTCAATGAAATGAAAGAAGAAACTTAAATCTTTATTTCTGGCAGAGAAGTTTATAAAAAAGATTGTATAATGTTATCAAAATAGGGTAAACCAATATAAAATTGTATAATATTAAAAAATTGTAAAGAAACATTGTAGAAAACAGTATAATATTGTTATATTTCATAAGGTTTGTAAAGAAATCCGTTTATAGGATCATGTTTTTATTTAAAATAAAATTAGTAAAAGCTACTTAAAAAGTAGCGAAGGAAATCCCAGGTTGTATTGGGAAATGCTTATGTTTGAATGAGATATACTTACGGATGTGCACGACTTTCGACAGGTGCAATGTAAGTTTAAAGGTCCTTTTGCAGTCGACTAACGATCACTATTCATCTATATATATATATATATATATATATATATATATATATATATATATATATATATGATAAGGTTTTGTAAATAATCCGTTAATAGGATGATGATTCGCAGTAAAATAAAATTAGTAAAAGCTACTTGAACAGCAGCGAAGGAAATCCCAGCTTGGAATATATATAAATATATATATAAATATATATATATATATATATATATATATATATATATATATATATATATATATATATATATATATATATATATATATATATATATATATATATATATATATATATATATATATATATATATATATATATATATATATATATATATATATATATATATATATATATATATATATATATATATATATATATATATATATATATATATATATATATATATATATATATATATATATATATATATATATATATATATATATATATATATATATATATATATATATATATATATATATATATATATATATATATATATATATATATATATATATATATATATATATATATATATATATATATATATATATATATATATATATATATATATATATATATATATATATATATATATATATATATATATATATATATATATATATATATATATATATATATATATATATATATATATATATTATAAATATATATATTAAATATATATATAAATATATATCAATATATTTCTAGTTTTTTTATATATACATATATTCAATAAATAAACACTACAACATTACAACATATGTAAATTAGTATATTACACTTAAGTAATATCTTTTTATGCCTAAATATAACATTAAGTCCTTATTAACTATGAAGTTGCCGTTCTATAAAAGAAATTTAAGACCAAACTTTAGTTAATCGAAATATTTACCTATATTATCAATATATCAGTCATGCTACTTTAATAAGAGTTAATTAATTTCACTGCTGTAAAACTGTCGTAGACAAAAAGCAATTAATAATTTGAAGGCATTTTTAATTACCTTTCTTGAGTTGATTTTTCCCCCTTGTAAAAAGTTATCCGAATTTCAAAAAGTGTAAGACTTTTTAGCAACGTTTGGAGAGTAGCGACTATTTACTCTGAAGTGTATGGTGATGCTTTATCATGCAGAAGCATAGCGAAGGCGGTTGACCAGGCCCAGTTGTCTAAAATCACGAGCTTTTCTTCGTTGTTTGCGGTTGATAGTTTACTCGTACATTTACGATTAACCAGGTTCAGTTGTTTAAAATCACAACCTCTCATCATTGTTTGATATTGTTAGTATACATTTGCAACTGACTATGCTCAGTTGTTTAAAATCACGAACTTCGCATCATTACTTGCTGTTGTTAGTATATATTTGCGAGTCACCATGCTCAGTTGTTTAAAATCAGGAGCTTTGCAATATTGTTTTCTGTTGTTAGTATACATTTGCAATTGATCAGATTCAGCTGTTTAAAATCACGAGCTTCGCAGCATTGTTTGCTGTTGTTAGTATACATTTGCAACTGACCATGATCAGTTATTTAAAATCACGAGATTGTCATCATTGTTTGCTGTTATTAGTATACATTTGCGACTGACCATGCTCATTTCATCATTGGTTGCTGCTGTTAGTTTACTTTTGCCACTGACGATGCTCAGTTGTTAAAAAAACGAGCTTCGCAGCAATGTTTGCTGTTGTTAGTATACATTTGCAACTGACCATTCTCAGTTATTTAAAATCACGAGCTTCTCATCATTGTTTGCTGTTATTAGTATACATTTGCGACTGACCATGCTCATTTCATCATTGGTTGCTGCTGTTAGTATACTTTTACAACTGACCGTGCTCAGTTTTTTAAAATCACGAGCTTCGTAGCATTGTTTGCTGTTGTTATTATACATTTGCAATTATTCTGGTTTAGTTGTTTAAATCACGAGCTTTCCATCATTGTCTTCTGTTGACCAGTCCCAGTTTTTTAAAATCACAAGCTTCCCATCATTGTTTGTAGTTATACATTAAGTACACATTAATCGTTATGCTAGACCTCAAGTAGATGTATCCACACCGGCACAGGACTTCATGTTCGAAATAAAGCGAATTTTCCACTATTTCATGATTGCACACCAAAGTATGGACTGTGCATGACGGGGACGATATCTACTTTTGAGGCGAAGGTGATAGCAAGCGGTAAGTCTCAAATCAAGTTCAACACGTCGAAACTTTTCCTATTATTTTCCTCGGCTAACTCGCGGCTGACCCGGGTCTAATCTACGAAACTTACAAAACTGAAACTGTTTCTGTTTGGTGAGACCGCACCAACTTAAACTTGATATCCCACGTAATCGGCGCAAGTTGCAATTGTGTATAACCTGACAGGGGGTAAGATACGGGGATTTAGCCGTGTAAAGTTGTAAGCCCTGTACAAATCTCTAAAAAGACATTTTATGTATGAGCAAACCTCTGAAATTTCGCTTGAAACGATTGCGGAAAAAATGCTATTACATTATATATTATATTATGCATGTATTTTTATGTATACACATTATATCAATATAATATAATTCACGTCAGAATAAAGAAAATATAAAAGCAAAAAATAAACCTTTGAAAAAAAAGATAGAATTTAACTTTTAAAAAAAGGATATAAGTGTAATGAAAGAAAGAATTTAAAGCATTACGAAGAAAGCATTAAAAACTATTTATTTTTATCAACGCAAGAATAATATTCCTACAGTGAGTAAAAAGCCTTAACTATGAGGTATAAGCCTTAACTATGACATTGTCTCATTTCATAATATATACAAATGACACTTTACATTACGTTATATATAACCCAATTGACGAGTATATTTTTTTATCTCATACAATGATTTCCTATAGCATAGGCACGTGGAAGTTTTAAAGTGCGGTAGCAATTAAGATATAAAAAGGATCATAAAACAAAATAGAAAAGTAATATATACGTAAGAAAATTATTACTGGATAGAATAGCGAAAAGTAAAGCTTCGTTGAAGTAATGATTCGTTGGAATCTAGGTTCGTTGAGAGAGATAATATTTCTCTAATGACTCCTTGAAGGAAAATAGCTGCTGAGCGTTTCTGACGTGAGTAGGTAGCTGATTCCATAATCATGCTGCATGGATAGCATGGCTCACTGAACGTAAATTACTTCGGGATTTTGTAGGATAGCGGCGATGCACACCGTTTCTTTAAATTTTGGCGAGAATTCTGCGAACGTACACTTCTGCTTTTATCCTAAGTTGAAGCACGGCGAGGGGTATTAAGCAGGATAAATGTTTCTCTTCGTAAAGCAAAACTCAATTATCCATAGACATATCTCAAAAAACATGATGTAATTAAAAGCCGCGTATCACAATGAATCATACCTATTATTGAATGAATCAACGAATCGACTAAAATCCATGGCAAGACATTGCCAAGTACTTTTCAATTATTTTCTAGTTTATTTATTTTCTCTTCAAATTAATAACTAATTTCGATCCGCCTTCTCGCTGCCATTTACAAATTAATTAATATTAAAGAGGGGATTTTAATTAAATTAGTATGGTTACTCTGCTGAATTAATAACGACTTTGTTTTCCGCGGTCCTTCAAAATTTTAATATTTGAACGTTGAATAACTCTTCCGCTTGTTTGAGTTGACGCGATGAGATGAGAGAAAAGCATAATAACGAGTGGTTGGTTTATGTATTTAATATCGGTAATGATTATATCAAATTTAGGATATAACCTTTTGCTATGTTAGGATGATATTCTAACAATAGCACATCCTTCTGAATCGGTTCGATAGTTTAGAAGTTATGGTGGAATAAAGAAACGGAAAACATACATAGGATTATTATTTATTTAAAGATTAAATACTATAAAACATTGATTTTGCCTACAAAAATAACAGGAACCGAATGGCAAAACCTCAACCTTTTGCTTATATGATGCTGTCACCCAACTGGAACTAGCCCGTTCTAGGGTGGACAGGACTCAAACATTACAATAAATTATGTAAAAGTTTTAGTAACATGCTAAAAAAATTTAATTGCCCCAAAATATGGTCCTCAAAAAAAACGCAATTCCATTATATAATCTCTAAAAAAATATAAACCCTGATTTCATTACACTACTTTTTTGTTGGTCAGTCGTGTAAAAAAGAAAGCGTTTATAATACCTGCGTTTATAATAGCGTGTATAACCTAGCCATTTCGGTATTAAGCCTTTACTTACGTATGTAGTTGCCGTTTTTTCGTACTAACCAATTTGAACTTGAATAACTTCGGTTTGAGTTGAAAATAAAAAAAAAAAACAAAATAAATTTTAATTCAAAACCATGTTATTCCTTTTTCGACATCAGTCATATCTTTGCCTTTTAGTCGTTTGTTTTTGTTGGATAATTAAATGTGTGCAATCAAGGAACAATTGACACTTCGCGTAATTTTTCCAAGTTTGTGTAACATTTTACAAGAGGAAAAATCAGTTTCGAAGAGCGAAGGATAGCTTAAATAGTTGGTTCCCTCGATTAATTACTGTTTAAGACAGTTTTACAGTATAGGCATCAACAACTCACAATAAAATAACAAAATTTATTAGATAATGTAGATTAAAATCAAAGTTAATTAAGAATATATTATTCATACATATATTTATGTTGTAAAATTCATTTATACATAGAACGGCAACTTCCATAGCTAAGGACCTAATATTACAGTATTATGAAGTCATTTTTATACAGTACTATGCTAGACAGCACGACGAAATGTACCTAATGTATTATTTTTTTCTTAATTTAAAAATAATTGATTAAGACATGTCAGTGATAGAAGGCATTTGTCGAGCTAGGTTATTTAAAAATCCCGTTTCCAGCCCAATTGATATCTCCCTGCAAAACGCAAATTAAACCTAAAAGGGACGTGTCGAAAAGTAATGAGATATCCCTTAGTAACTTTCAAAGAGAACGGACCGCGCCGCAATTTCGTTTCAGTGAGCATTTTATTTTATACCGAGGATGGACCTAAGTGAAATGATAATAAGTTAATAGTAAAAACATTTTTTTTAAAACAAGCTTTTATTAAAATGCTCCGTTCCGAGCTAACTCTGGGTGCAGCAGCCATGTCATAGTGAAACTTAGAACGGGCTATCATAATTGAATGCGTATACGAAATTTCGTATGTGTGCTGTTGATCGTTGAGAAGTTTCCTCGTCGGGTGCCAAACCTGGGCGCAGCAGCCATTTCATGGTGGAACTTAGAACGGGCTATCATAATTGAATGCGTATACGAAATTTCGTGTTTGTGCTGTTCGCCGTTGAGGAGTCCCCTCGTCGGGAAACAACCCAGGATGTAGAATCCGGTCATGCTTACCATAAAAAAATGCATTGTCATCGGAATTGAACTAATCTGTAAATTTTAAGAGTTCCCTCAATTCCTCGTGGATGCCATCATCAGAACAAGATTTTGGTAAAAATGGGACCAATCCGTAAATATATCCTTTCAAATAAAAAAGGAATTATTCCAGAATAGGAACCTTTCTCAGAAATTGAAAAAATAAGGAAATACTACTAGATTCGATCATTGTAATGCTAAATTTGAAAGAAAAAAGCTTGGAACGCGTAAAATTTCAAGACAAAATTTACATATAAAAGAAAAAAAAAGTTTTTTTAACTCGGTTTTTACGATTGTTTTAAAAAAAACTGATATAATCTACCGTCAAATAGGTGTTTAAATATTATTTTTTAAAAAACTAACTTAATATACCGAAATGTATGGCTTTGACGCTTTTTTGAATGCCTATATCTCGCTTATTTATTGAGACCGAATAAAGACTATTGCAGATTCGCAATCAATGTGATGAATATAGTCGGGTGACGTTAAAAAATCAACAATTTAAAAGAGGTTCCTATACTGCAATAATACCTAAAAAAAGTTTTTTTTAAATCGGTTTATAAATGGCATAGTTCTGATGTAACAAAACATTATAAAAAATGTATGTGCAACCGAATTGATAGCTTCCCCCTTTTTTTGAAGTCGGGTAAAAGGTTGCGGCCGACATACGCAATACAAATGAAATTTGGACTCATGTCACTACGTGCAGTGACATGAGTCACTACACATCCATTGAAAGTAGAAGAGATTGATAAATTAAGCCTACACTGATTGAAGCGGATCAAGCTGCTGCCCTATTTCGCAGAGGGCTTAGTCAAAGTGTTGTGGCTGCCCAGTGTCAGTGTTACCCGTTCAGTATACCAAAGATATGGTATACCAAAGACTTGTGGAGGCTGGTGAATTCAGTAGAAGGTATTTTCGGGCGACGACGGCACAAGATGACCATTTCATCGTTATGAGGTCAATGTGCAATCGCCGTCTAAACGTCGTGCAACTGCAACAGCAGTTCCGTGATATCTGCGAGGTGGCTGTCAGTGAATGTACTGCACGAAAGGAACTTGATACCCCCATCGACCAGCAAATGGCCCCAAATTAACTCCAGGGCACCGCCAATCACAGCTGCGTTTTAAGCAAGAACTGTTTGTAAATTGGACCTCTTCCTGTTCTCAGATGAGACCGAAATTAGTCTCCATGGTACCAATGGAAGATGTAGATAGAGTCTGCCGCAGACCCGGAGAGCGGTTTGCGTAGTGCTGTATTCAAGAACGAGTCAGGTACGGTGGAGGTTTCTGCATGGTCTGGGCTGGCAATTCTATCATTGGGTCGGATGCTGGATCTCGTAAAAGAGTTTACTTTTTAGAAGTATAAGCAGAACAGAAGTAAGAACAGTTTTCAATTGCCCCGCATGATCCGGGAAGCTGTTAAAATAACAAGAACCCAGAACTTCAACAGAGACGACGGTTACAAGCTCTCTACTACGTGGAACCCTCTTCTTAAAATGTTTTCAATGCCCAACACCGAGCGCAAGGATACAGTGAGTGTTGTGTGCGCGACGGTTTTCCGAAATTCGCACGCGCCGACTCCGCCGTCCCACCACCGTTATAATTTGCGGAGAAACAGCAGCAGTTTGCCGCCTACCCGCAGATCAGCGGGTAACTATTATCAGTACTTTAGTTTACCCTGGACAACGGCGGCTGCAACGTCGCCGAAATATCGGGTGTTACAAACTTCTTCGTAAAAGAGGTCTGATGACCTATCGGTACACCGAGGAGATTGTTGCGTGACATATCATACCTTAAGCCGGTTTTGTCGGCCAGAATTTTGTGTTCATGTACTATAATGCCAGGCTACACATCACTCATATTATGCGTCAGTAAGCAATGATGACTTAGGAAGAGATAAAAGAATAATGTGTAGTTCTCTGTCTCTCTCTCAATAGTATTAGCTTAATTTGCATAAAAGCTCGTATAACGGAAACAAGCTTGTTTGCTGAAAAATGAGACACTCTAGAGAGGAGTGAATTTAAATGGAGTTCCTGTATTATTGCAGTAACTCTCGCCCTGACGCAACTATTTGCATTCATTAAATTACGGGTTAATTTGCATGTTAAAACAATGCCATAACTACGTGGTATTTATTGTTTATTTACATAATTATGTGTAGATTGATCAATACATTACTACTAGTTGGCAGCTAGAATTTTACCACGAAACGCAAAGTGTAGATGACACTCATAGTTCAAAGAAATTATTATTATTCTCTTATATTTAATATGGCGGTCTCGTGATATATCAGGATGACAGCGCAATTTAGATAGCGCTCTAAACACGCCTATACGACAGTATAATATAACACCCAGTAAGATCACTCAAGAGCTACAAGGCAATGCGGGAAGAGGGTGCGACGGAATTAGGGCCAGGAGTAAGTCATGTCGCGTCCTTAGGCCCATAGTTACGACGCTGTGGGCTGTGACGCGCTGTGGGCGCAGTTTGTGTCCGCTCTTACTATTACTTTTTTGTTGAGATTTACGAGTCGACGCCATATGGTATTCTCAGAACAAATCGGTAGCATAATAGCACGAGCCGTAAATATGGCTGGGACGATGCTTCAAGAAGAAGACGAGTAATCATATTACGATTTGTGGTAGCCCTTAATAAGATTCCTGACGTCGCTTGTTTCGATTTCAAATTTGTTCTAAGAGAAGCTTCTGTCTGGTACCTATACTGTGCCTATACACTATCCTATCTCGAAATAAATTTTAATATAATAACAAACAATTTAATTTAAGTCAAATGATGACTGTCATTGATGTCAGAAACACGGCGAATCATATCGAAGACGCTGTTTTCTTCTTATATGAGAGCTAGGGGTCGTAGCATGTACGTACGTACATCTGTGACACTTCGGATGACATAACGATTCTTACAGTACCATACACTTCTAAGTCGGTTCAAGCATTTAGGAATTATGGTGGAATACAAAACGGAAAACATACATAGATGGATCCTGAACACATTACACTCTATCTAACACCGCACGAAATGTGTTAAAATTTATTCGGACGACTGGTAGTTTTTATCGATGATCGTTCGTTTCATATACCGCTCTAATATATTGCTCTATCTCGTTCGCTTGAACTAATTTTAGTTTAAATTTACAAAGAAACGCAATCGGGCCCAGTGACTACACAAGACCGCAACACTTGTCAGCCTTGACAGATATTGTCGGTGCGCATGACTACCCGCCGCCTTTTTAGAAGTTGTGTTTTTGTATCCCACACTACCCTGCTTTTAGTTTTATGGAGTGCATCTAATATGCATTACCTCCGATGATATTATTGTTTGTTTGTTTGAAAAGCTTTATTGCATACACAAAAGAATACAATGTGGTGGGCCTATTGCCAAGTGGCAATATATTCCGACCATACCGCCAGGGTTATTTTGACTAAATGTTTATGTGGGCAAATTGATTTACAAGTAATAAATGAATACACTTACATAATAGTCATCATAGTATAAAATATAAAACAGTGATTAGTGACGTATGCCAACTCGATATTGAAGGAAGGAGTGGAATATAGGGACAAGCAAAGGAGACTCGGTATGACAACGATTCTAACAGTAAGTACCATACACTTCTAAGTCGGTTCAAGCAATTAGAAATTAAGGTGGAATACAAAACGGAAAACATACGTAGATGGATCCTGAACACATGACACTCCCTTTTTTGTTGGGCAGTCGTGTAAAAAATGGATTTATGGGTAGAAAAATATAACTTTCATTTGTTAAAGTATTTTGCCGTGTATATGACAGATTGTTAAAATATCCCAGCGCAGGCCATGCAGAAACCTGACTCGTTCTTCAATACAGCACTACATAACCGGACCGGATCTCGCCAATTCTTTTCTAAAACATGCACCAATCGATTCCCTGATCTCGTTTTGTAGATAGAAATTGAAAAGATCATCGCTTTATTTCCACAGTTTCGAGTTTCGAAAACCAAAAACTCGAACCTTTCGAGTTTTTCGATTTTGCCGTGATATTTTCTAGGACATCTCAAAAACTTGACACCAGCTTTTGACTTTTGACTAAATAAATGGAAGTAAAATTTTGTATCTCAAAAATATTTTATTATTTCTATTATGTTTTTTTGAAAGTGTCTCAGCTCTTTTAACATTATTAATTTACTGAATACAATTAGTTACATGAAACGTTTTTCTACACGATTACAGTAAATAATGTGCTATTCGGAGCAAACTAACATATCCGATGTAAGATGACGGCTCGAGCGCAACAGATTGAGAAGGCGAATTTTAGTGTGTTTAACAGTAGGGCGGTGTCGACTACAAAGGGCGAACCCATCACGACAGGCTGGTATAGCTATACGTGGTCATTCTTTTAGCCATGGGATGAGCGTAGAAGACTTAGAGACAAAACAAATCTACTATCTAGCTATGCCAACATGCCCGACAGAGGACAATGCCTTATGGCGAGACACTGGGAAAGGTATCCAACGGACAGCCTCACTCCCTCTTTGGAAGGATAGCTCCGTCTGCAATTAACCATCATGATACCTCCTACCTCCTGACTAGTTACAGGATCGAGGTCGCTTGCGCTGTCCTCTCCCTTGCGTAGCGGTAATACGATGTCTACAAAATCTATCGAGACCACAGCATCGTTTGCCGGGCTCTTCACCTGGGACCGGGTGGCCGAATGGTCGTTTCAAGAGCAGTTGCCGTAAGGTAAACAACTACCCTAGCTCTATAGGAAAAATTACTGTCGCCAGACTCCTCCGGCTGTTAGTCAAAATGCACAATCGTTTGGCTGACGCCGCACGGTGGACAAACCAACCAGGAGCGCCAGAAAGTTGACTTCTAGGGGAGACTCGCCCGCAGGCCAGCGTTCTATCCTGGCTCGCACTTCTGCGTGGAGGCCGCCGGATGGGTGTTGACCCGTGCGTTTGACCGAACCTATACAACTGGGTCTTCTTGGCCAAATTGCAACAGGGCCCATTATTTTTTATTTGTTGAGTGGGGCTTTTCTAGGGTCTTTATGAGCCTTGTAACACTGCGACCATTGCTGATCTATTGTGCTCGCCACCTACTATAGTTCTGCGCTAAGCCTCGTGTCATTTAAGAACCGCAGCAGGCTTTTGGCGCCAGATTGTTTTACCTCCTCAGGTTGGAGGTAGTGACCACCCAGGTGGTTGTATCTTTTACGCATCAGCGGGCCACACTCGCACATGAGGTGCTGGGAAGTTTCCTCTGCCCCTTGGCAGAACCTGCACATTTTTGTGTCTTTGAGCTTGAGGTTGAACATGTGTTTGTTCAGGCCACAATGCCCCGTGAGCGCCCTTACCAGTATGCGTAGATTGTTCCTATTTAGCGATAGGGTCTCACGGGCCGTCTTACGGTCGTAAGGCTTAATAAGCGCTTTGGAATGATTTAACCCTGGCGTGTTGTTCCAGTGGTTGACGGATTGTTCTAAGCACATTTGTTTGAGCATTAGGTTTGCAAGGCTTTTTGGTACGCCACAGCAAGGTTCAGGGCCGTATAACGTTCCCTTTGCTCCCGTCCTAGCAAGTTCGTCGGCTTTTTCATTTCCCTCGATTCCTGCATGGCCGGGAACCCATCTTAGTATTACCCTGTTCTTTTCGCCCAGGGAATTCAGTAGTGATATACAGTTTTGCACTAGCTTTGAATTAATGGTATTCGAGGCTAGTGCCATAAGAGCTGCTTTGCTATCCGAGTGGATATAGATACGGTGGTTGGCGTAGTCCTTTTGGAGGTTGATATCCGCACATTCAATAATGGCGTAAACCTCCGCTTGGAATATGGAGGCGTATTTTCCCAAGTTTACACTTCTTTCGAAGTTTGGTCGCTCTCCATATATACCACAGCCTACGTCAAGTCCCGATTTGGACCCATCAGTATACCATTTAAGGCTACATGCCTCCCATTGCAGTTGGCTTTTTAGCCAGTCGTCTCTGGGCGGCAGTTCCACTGTAAAAAGTTTTCCAAAGTTTAGGAGTGGGAGCATGGTGTCTGATACCATGTTGAGGGTTGGATTTTCACTGACTGAGTCAAGAACTGATCTTAGTGCTTGTGAGATCCAGTTTACCTTCTCTCGGGCAGATAGCCTGTACATGCTGGCTTTCGCCACCTGTTGCAAATGAATGTGTAGGGGCGGTAAGTTCAGCAGTGCATCTAGAGCTGCTCCAGGAGTGGAGGACATTGCGCCAGTTGTCATGAGGCACGCCGTCCTTTGCATATTGTTTAGTTTGGTAATCACAGTTTCCTGGTTGGCTTTGTTGCACCATACCACCGAGGCGTACGAGATTATCGGCCTCACAATGGCAGTGTATAGCCAGTGGGAGATCTTGGGGTTAAGGCCCCAGTTTTTCCCCGCCAGTCTTCTGCTTATACCCAAAGCACTTTTAGCTTTTTGAATTGTTTTATCTAGGTGGCTGTTCCAGGTGAGTCTCTGGTCGAGCGTGACTCCCAGATACTTTACTTCCCTGGAGAAAGGAATCTGCCTGTGGTTTAAGATTGGCATTTTTAGTCCACCTAGTTGACGTTTGTTGGTAAATGGCACGAGGACGGTCTTATCGGCGTTGACCGATAATTCGTTCTCTCTGCACCAATTGCTAACGATTGTTAACGCTTTTTGCATTATGTGTGAGATCGTGTTTTGGCAGAAGCCCCGGACAATGACTACTAGGTCATCAGCATAGCCTTGTGTGTCTATCCTGGCCTCTGCCATCCTATGCAGGAGTTGATCTATTGCAAGAGTCCATAGTAGGGGCGAGAGTACGCCTCCCTGCGGGCAGCCTCTTGTAGTGGTGACTTCAAGGTTTGTTCCGTGAAGAGCTACCTTGCCCGTGCGGTTTGAGAGCATCGCTTTCACCCATCTGGTTGTGGTGTTCTCAACTTGTTTTGACTCTAGCCCCTTCACCAGTGATTTAATTGGGGTTTTGTCGAAGGCGCCCTCAATGTCTAAAAATGCGCATACTGCGATTTGTTTGTCTTCCAACGCCTTTTCCACTCTGTCTACTAGGTAGAGCAGAGCGGTTTCCGTGGATTTGCCTCTGCGGTAGGCGTGTTGGTTACAGCTGATAGGGTTGACCGTTAGGATTTTTTCCATGATATATCTGTCCAGTATCTTTTCCATCGCTTTCAGTAGAAAGGATGTTAGGCTAATTGGCCTGAAGGACTTTGACAGTGCGTAGTTTTTCCTGCCAGCCTTGGGTATGAATAGCACTTTGACCTTGGTCCATTCTTCTGGTATATGTCCCCAGGCATAGCTTGCTCTGAAGATTTTAACCAGATATGGAGTTAGAATGTCGATACCCTGTTGCAAAAGCACGGGCATGATTCCGTCGTCCCCGCATGATTTGTAAGGTTTAAAGGATTTTACGGCCCATTTAACTTGATCGGGCCTTATGATGCTAGCAGCCCTACTCCAGTCCTCGTTTCGAGGTCTGTATGGAGCAGTGGCGGCGTTGCTAGTTGTCACAGCACCTGGGAAGTGGGTCGATATTAGTTCCTCCAAAGTTTCCTTTTCATTTGTTGTAAAGGTTCCGTTTGGTTTTTTCAGAAGACCAATTTGGTTAGGTTTGTCCTTTGCGAGCAGTCTATGTACTCTGGCTCCTTGAGGCATTTCCACTATGTCCTCGCAGAAGCTTTTCCATGTTGCTCTTTTGGCTCTCCTAATTTCTTTGTTGTACTCGGTTAAGGCTTTTTTGTATTCCTCCCAGTTTGTGTAACAGGGCCCATTAGCTCCCATTATGTTTAATGGTACACCTCAATAGACATCTATGCCAAGTTTCAAAATATTATCAGTTATTTTTCTTAAAATTACCTGTAACGGTGTGTTCTAGCTGACGATTTTTCAGCCCAGATATAGAACACGCATTTCTAAACTATGTCCAGTAGTATCCGGCTTGTATGATAAATGAAGAGATATTTTGGACTGTACTGGACCTATGGGATAAATGGACGTTTCATAACGATGGAACAAATGCCAGCAAATCACCAACCTTTTCGACGGTCGATCAGTGCATCTGACGGAATGACGAGCTGCTTGGCTCCCACTCGATTTCACAAACTTCGACCGCGAAGATGCTGGACCGCACGCGCAATTCTCAAAAGAGCACACATCAATTTGCGCGAGAATCAGCACACACCAATTTGCACGAGAGTTTTTCGACGATTTTGCGACAATGATGCGACGGCGGGTAGCATTCAACTCGAACGAACAAAGCGACCGCGCGGTGTTCACGACTCGCTTATGTGTGTGTGTGTCCTTTATGACGACGCGATACACACGTAATAATTTGTCGGCACTGCGGGATTTGGAATTAGGAGTGTGGTACAGGATTATACATTACCTATTTGAATGACCTATCTGGCCATTCTGGTTAATTGAAATTAACAAATTAATTAATTTGTACTTCTCGATCTCTGATCACTTCCCACATTAGCATTCAAAGTAGGTACATAGTCAGGTCGTCAGTAATATTAAAGTCGTTCTGTTTGTTCGTGAACTTCCGCTTTTGTGCATGTTCCTACTATATTACTGAGGTGAATATGACCCCATGGAGGCGGATATTATTGGGTCGTATCGTATTGACACGGATATTTCTGAACACACGTACGACATGTCGATTGCGTCAAAGCAAACTTCTATCACAGTCAAATTACTCTGCCAAAAATAACCCGCCGTTATCCTGAAATAGAGAGAGATTCTTTCTCTCCCTCTTCCGTGGAAAAAAATAACGGAGTTAGGTTGATCACTTTCATCGAAACGTGTTTCTTTTAAATTGCACTACTTTGCATTTTAAACAAGACTGCTGTTACAAGTAAATATATTAAAAAGAATAAAAAACACGACTGCCGTTACAGAAAGTGAACTATTGGATTTATGACAAGGTAGAGAGGATGAGTAAAGTATTGAATGTAACAACAAAATAAGACTGTTTTATTAAATATCTTCTTTATATTTGATACATTGATGCAATGCATTTTTTATTATATTAATGACATTTGATTGAAACCTCAAATAATTATATAAAATACTCTATAATAAATAATGATATGAAATCGATTTCAGAAATGTCACATATCTTGACGACGGCTGAAGCCGAAATATTGATACACATTTTTAATTATCATTAGTTTTTAAGATACACTAATCGCCCTTATTTTTCAGCATTGATTCTCATCTTTCGAATTGTTGTGTTACCGCTGTAGGAGAAAGTAGGAAGCCGGTTTGGTCATTTTCCAATACCACAGTAGGAAACAGCAAACACTGAAAGAAGAGAAGAAAAATGGCGTGGAGTCGCTCCTGGTCGCCACAGACCAGATAAGTGCCCTTTCATTTATTTTATAATTTCATTTATTTAGTAATAAACATAATTTCAATTTGAAAAAATGATAATTTACACATATACAATCAATTATTATATATATATATATATATATATATATATATATATATATATATATATATATATATATATATATATATATATATATATATATATATATATATATATATATATATATATATATATATATATATATATATATATATATATATATATATATATATATATATATATATATATATATATATATATATATATATATATATATATTGAAATATTTGATAGTTTTGTGTATATATTCTTTTTAGAATTGATCAATAAGATGATTATAAAGTAAATAATTATAAAAGCCACTTACATCGTGACGAAGGATTCCCTTGATCGGATTCGGGAATGCTTTAGGTGTTAACGAGAATGATGAATGCCTCTCACTTGCGGAAAGAGGAGTAGGTTTAAGTTGGGCCCATTTTTCAACTAGTAAACGCTCACCCTTCATCCAATTATCTCAAAAATTAAGCTACAATCCTTCTTTATACGTAAACTCACTCAATTTCCTATTATTTCAGGGGAAATAACAAGACAAGACGAGCTACTTGACAGATGGAAGAATTTAAAATTTCGAATTTCGTTTTTTTATTTTCTAAAGGTGCGATATAAAGAAGCTGCGATCAATATTCAGCTGAAAACTTAAAACTAAAAGCGTGACATGCCCTCATATCAATGAAAGGAAGCAGTCAGCTCTTTCCTATTAGTTGGAAAGATTACCTTTAACCTAAATGGATTATTTACAATGAACGAAACATAAAATATGTAAAAATTCAATATTTTGAAATATTTGATAGTTTTGTGTATATATTCTTTTTAGAATTGATCAATAAGATGATTATAAAGTAAATAATTATAAAAGCCACTTACATCGTGACGAAGGATTCCCTTGATCGGATTCGGGAATGCTTTAGGTGTTAACGAGAATGATGAATGCCTCTCACTTGCGGAAAGAGGAGTAGGTTTAAGTTGGGCCCATTTTTCAACTAGTAAACGCTCACCCTTCATCCAATTATCTCAAAAATTAAGCTACAATCCTTCTTTATACGTAAACTCACTCAATTTCCTATTATTTCAGGGGAAATAACAAGACAAGACGAGCTACTTGACAGATGGAAGAATTTAAAATTTCGAATTTCGTTTTTTTATTTTCTAAAGGTGCGATATAAAGAAGCTGCGATCAATATTCAGCTGAAAACTTAAAACTAAAAGCGTGACATGCCCTCATATCAATGAAAGGAAGCAGTCAGCTCTTTCCTATTAGTTGGAAAGATTACCTTTAACCTAAATGGATTATTTACAATGAACGAAACATAAAATATGTAAAAATTCAATATTTTGAAATATTTGATAGTTTTGTGTATATATTCTTTTTAGAATTGATCAATAAGATGATTATAAAGTAAATAATTATAAAAGCCACTTACATCGTGACGAAGGATTCCCTTGATCGGATTCGGGAATGCTTTAGGTGTTAACGAGAATGATGAATGCCTCTCACTTGCGGAAAGAGGAGTAGGTTTAAGTTGGGCCCATTTTTCAACTAGTAAACGCTCACCCTTCATCCAATTATCTCAAAAATTAAGCTACAATCCTTCTTTATACGTAAACTCACTCAATTTCCTATTATTTCAGGGGAAATAACAAGACAAGACGAGCTACTTGACAGATGGAAGAATTTAAAATTTCGAATTTCGTTTTTTTATTTTCTAAAGGTGCGATATAAAGAAGCTGCGATCAATATTCAGCTGAAAACTTAAAACTAAAAGCGTGACATGCCCTCATATCAATGAAAGGAAGCAGTCAGCTCTTTCCTATTAGTTGGAAAGATTACCTTTAACCTAAATGGATTATTTACAATGAACGAAACATAAAATATGTAAAAATTCAATATTTTGAAATATTTGATAGTTTTGTGTATATATTCTTTTTAGAATTGATCAATAAGATGATTATAAAGTAAATAATTATAAAAGCCACTTACATCGTGACGAAGGATTCCCTTGATCGGATTCGGGAATGCTTTAGGTGTTAACGAGAATGATGAATGCCTCTCACTTGCGGAAAGAGGAGTAGGTTTAAGTTGGGCCCATTTTTCAACTAGTAAACGCTCACCCTTCATCCAATTATCTCAAAAATTAAGCTACAATCCTTCTTTATACGTAAACTCACTCAATTTCCTATTATTTCAGGGGAAATAACAAGACAAGACGAGCTACTTGACAGATGGAAGAATTTAAAATTTCGAATTTCGTTTTTTTATTTTCTAAAGGTGCGATATAAAGAAGCTGCGATCAATATTCAGCTGAAAACTTAAAACTAAAAGCGTGACATGCCCTCATATCAATGAAAGGAAGCAGTCAGCTCTTTCCTATTAGTTGGAAAGATTACCTTTAACCTAAATGGATTATTTACAATGAACGAAACATAAAATATGTAAAAATTCAATATTTTGAAATATTTGATAGTTTTGTGTATATATTCTTTTTAGAATTGATCAATAAGATGATTATAAAGTAAATAATTATAAAAGCCACTTACATCGTGACGAAGGATTCCCTTGATCGGATTCGGGAATGCTTTAGGTGTTAACGAGAATGATGAATGCCTCTCACTTGCGGAAAGAGGAGTAGGTTTAAGTTGGGCCCATTTTTCAACTAGTAAACGCTCACCCTTCATCCAATTATCTCAAAAATTAAGCTACAATCCTTCTTTATACGTAAACTCACTCAATTTCCTATTATTTCAGGGGAAATAACAAGACAAGACGAGCTACTTGACAGATGGAAGAATTTAAAATTTCGAATTTCGTTTTTTTATTTTCTAAAGGTGCGATATAAAGAAGCTGCGATCAATATTCAGCTGAAAACTTAAAACTAAAAGCGTGACATGCCCTCATATCAATGAAAGGAAGCAGTCAGCTCTTTCCTATTAGTTGGAAAGATTACCTTTAACCTAAATGGATTATTTACAATGAACGAAACATAAAATATGTAAAAATTCAATATTTTGAAATATTTGATAGTTTTGTGTATATATTCTTTTTAGAATTGATCAATAAGATGATTATAAAGTAAATAATTATAAAAGCCACTTACATCGTGACGAAGGATTCCCTTGATCGGATTCGGGAATGCTTTAGGTGTTAACGAGAATGATGAATGCCTCTCACTTGCGGAAAGAGGAGTAGGTTTAAGTTGGGCCCATTTTTCAACTAGTAAACGCTCACCCTTCATCCAATTATCTCAAAAATTAAGCTACAATCCTTCTTTATACGTAAACTCACTCAATTTCCTATTATTTCAGGGGAAATAACAAGACAAGACGAGCTACTTGACAGATGGAAGAATTTAAAATTTCGAATTTCGTTTTTTTATTTTCTAAAGGTGCGATATAAAGAAGCTGCGATCAATATTCAGCTGAAAACTTAAAACTAAAAGCGTGACATGCCCTCATATCAATGAAAGGAAGCAGTCAGCTCTTTCCTATTAGTTGGAAAGATTACCTTTAACCTAAATGGATTATTTACAATGAACGAAACATAAAATATGTAAAAATTCAATATTTTGAAATATTTGATAGTTTTGTGTATATATTCTTTTTAGAATTGATCAATAAGATGATTATAAAGTAAATAATTATAAAAGCCACTTACATCGTGACGAAGGATTCCCTTGATCGGATTCGGGAATGCTTTAGGTGTTAACGAGAATGATGAATGCCTCTCACTTGCGGAAAGAGGAGTAGGTTTAAGTTGGGCCCATTTTTCAACTAGTAAACGCTCACCCTTCATCCAATTATCTCAAAAATTAAGCTACAATCCTTCTTTATACGTAAACTCACTCAATTTCCTATTATTTCAGGGGAAATAACAAGACAAGACGAGCTACTTGACAGATGGAAGAATTTAAAATTTCGAATTTCGTTTTTTTATTTTCTAAAGGTGCGATATAAAGAAGCTGCGATCAATATTCAGCTGAAAACTTAAAACTAAAAGCGTGACATGCCCTCATATCAATGAAAGGAAGCAGTCAGCTCTTTCCTATTAGTTGGAAAGATTACCTTTAACCTAAATGGATTATTTACAATGAACGAAACATAAAATATGTAAAAATTCAATATTTTGAAATATTTGATAGTTTTGTGTATATATTCTTTTTAGAATTGATCAATAAGATGATTATAAAGTAAATAATTATAAAAGCCACTTACATCGTGACGAAGGATTCCCTTGATCGGATTCGGGAATGCTTTAGGTGTTAACGAGAATGATGAATGCCTCTCACTTGCGGAAAGAGGAGTAGGTTTAAGTTGGGCCCATTTTTCAACTAGTAAACGCTCACCCTTCATCCAATTATCTCAAAAATTAAGCTACAATCCTTCTTTATACGTAAACTCACTCAATTTCCTATTATTTCAGGGGAAATAACAAGACAAGACGAGCTACTTGACAGATGGAAGAATTTAAAATTTCGAATTTCGTTTTTTTATTTTCTAAAGGTGCGATATAAAGAAGCTGCGATCAATATTCAGCTGAAAACTTAAAACTAAAAGCGTGACATGCCCTCATATCAATGAAAGGAAGCAGTCAGCTCTTTCCTATTAGTTGGAAAGATTACCTTTAACCTAAATGGATTATTTACAATGAACGAAACATAAAATATGTAAAAATTCAATATTTTGAAATATTTGATAGTTTTGTGTATATATTCTTTTTAGAATTGATCAATAAGATGATTATAAAGTAAATAATTATAAAAGCCACTTACATCGTGACGAAGGATTCCCTTGATCGGATTCGGGAATGCTTTAGGTGTTAACGAGAATGATGAATGCCTCTCACTTGCGGAAAGAGGAGTAGGTTTAAGTTGGGCCCATTTTCAACTAGTAAACGCTCACCCTTAAACAACACAACTTAAACCTACTCCTCTTTCCGCAAGTGAGAGGCATTCATCATTCTCGTTAACACCTAAAGCATTCCCGAATCCGATCAAGGGAATCCTTCGTCACGATGTAAGTGGCTTTTATAATTATTTACTTTATAATCATCTTATTGATCAATTCTAAAAAGAATATATACACAAAACTATCAAATATTTCAAAATATTGAATTTTTACATATTTTATGTTTCGTTCATTGTAAATAATCCATTTAGGTTAAAGGTAATCTTTCCAACTAATAGGAAAGAGCTGACTGCTTCCTTTCATTGATATGAGGGCATGTCACGCTTTTAGTTTTAAGTTTTCAGCTGAATATTGATCGCAGCTTCTTTATATCGCACCTTTAGAAAATAAAAAAACGAAATTCGAAATTTTAAATTCTTCCATCTGTCAAGTAGCTCGTCTTGTCTTGTTATTTCCCCTGAAATAATAGGAAATTGAGTGAGTTTACGTATAAAGAAGGATTGTAGCTTAATTTTTGAGATAATTGGATGAAGGGTGAGCGTTTACTAGTTGAAAAATGGGCCCAACTTAAACCTACTCCTCTTTCCGCAAGTGAGAGGCATTCATCATTCTCGTTAACACCTAAAGCATTCCCGAATCCGATCAAGGGAATCCTTCGTCACGATGTAAGTGGCTTTTATAATTATTTACTTTATAATCATCTTATTGATCAATTCTAAAAAGAATATATACACAAAACTATCAAATATTTCAAAATATTGAATTTTTACATATTTTATGTTTCGTTCATTGTAAATAATCCATTTAGGTTAAAGGTAATCTTTCCAACTAATAGGAAAGAGCTGACTGCTTCCTTTCATTGATATGAGGGCATGTCACGCTTTTAGTTTTAAGTTTTCAGCTGAATATTGATCGCAGCTTCTTTATATCGCACCTTTAGAAAATAAAAAAACGAAATTCGAAATTTTAAATTCTTCCATCTGTCAAGTAGCTCGTCTTGTCTTGTTATTTCCCCTGAAATAATAGGAAATTGAGTGAGTTTACGTATAAAGAAGGATTGTAGCTTAATTTTTGAGATAATTGGATGAAGGGTGAGCGTTTACTAGTTGAAAAATGGGCCCAACTTAAACCTACTCCTCTTTCCGCAAGTGAGAGGCATTCATCATTCTCGTTAACACCTAAAGCATTCCCGAATCCGATCAAGGGAATCCTTCGTCACGATGTAAGTGGCTTTTATAATTATTTACTTTATAATCATCTTATTGATCAATTCTAAAAAGAATATATACACAAAACTATCAAATATTTCAAAATATTGAATTTTTACATATTTTATGTTTCGTTCATTGTAAATAATCCATTTAGGTTAAAGGTAATCTTTCCAACTAATAGGAAAGAGCTGACTGCTTCCTTTCATTGATATGAGGGCATGTCACGCTTTTAGTTTTAAGTTTTCAGCTGAATATTGATCGCAGCTTCTTTATATCGCACCTTTAGAAAATAAAAAAACGAAATTCGAAATTTTAAATTCTTCCATCTGTCAAGTAGCTCGTCTTGTCTTGTTATTTCCCCTGAAATAATAGGAAATTGAGTGAGTTTACGTATAAAGAAGGATTGTAGCTTAATTTTTGAGATAATTGGATGAAGGGTGAGCGTTTACTAGTTGAAAAATGGGCCCAACTTAAACCTACTCCTCTTTCCGCAAGTGAGAGGCATTCATCATTCTCGTTAACACCTAAAGCATTCCCGAATCCGATCAAGGGAATCCTTCGTCACGATGTAAGTGGCTTTTATAATTATTTACTTTATAATCATCTTATTGATCAATTCTAAAAAGAATATATACACAAAACTATCAAATATTTCAAAATATTGAATTTTTACATATTTTATGTTTCGTTCATTGTAAATAATCCATTTAGGTTAAAGGTAATCTTTCCAACTAATAGGAAAGAGCTGACTGCTTCCTTTCATTGATATGAGGGCATGTCACGCTTTTAGTTTTAAGTTTTCAGCTGAATATTGATCGCAGCTTCTTTATATCGCACCTTTAGAAAATAAAAAAACGAAATTCGAAATTTTAAATTCTTCCATCTGTCAAGTAGCTCGTCTTGTCTTGTTATTTCCCCTGAAATAATAGGAAATTGAGTGAGTTTACGTATAAAGAAGGATTGTAGCTTAATTTTTGAGATAATTGGATGAAGGGTGAGCGTTTACTAGTTGAAAAATGGGCCCAACTTAAACCTACTCCTCTTTCCGCAAGTGAGAGGCATTCATCATTCTCGTTAACACCTAAAGCATTCCCGAATCCGATCAAGGGAATCCTTCGTCACGATGTAAGTGGCTTTTATAATTATTTACTTTATAATCATCTTATTGATCAATTCTAAAAAGAATATATACACAAAACTATCAAATATTTCAAAATATTGAATTTTTACATATTTTATGTTTCGTTCATTGTAAATAATCCATTTAGGTTAAAGGTAATCTTTCCAACTAATAGGAAAGAGCTGACTGCTTCCTTTCATTGATATGAGGGCATGTCACGCTTTTAGTTTTAAGTTTTCAGCTGAATATTGATCGCAGCTTCTTTATATCGCACCTTTAGAAAATAAAAAAACGAAATTCGAAATTTTAAATTCTTCCATCTGTCAAGTAGCTCGTCTTGTCTTGTTATTTCCCCTGAAATAATAGGAAATTGAGTGAGTTTACGTATAAAGAAGGATTGTAGCTTAATTTTTGAGATAATTGGATGAAGGGTGAGCGTTTACTAGTTGAAAAATGGGCCCAACTTAAACCTACTCCTCTTTCCGCAAGTGAGAGGCATTCATCATTCTCGTTAACACCTAAAGCATTCCCGAATCCGATCAAGGGAATCCTTCGTCACGATGTAAGTGGCTTTTATAATTATTTACTTTATAATCATCTTATTGATCAATTCTAAAAAGAATATATACACAAAACTATCAAATATTTCAAAATATTGAATTTTTACATATTTTATGTTTCGTTCATTGTAAATAATCCATTTAGGTTAAAGGTAATCTTTCCAACTAATAGGAAAGAGCTGACTGCTTCCTTTCATTGATATGAGGGCATGTCACGCTTTTAGTTTTAAGTTTTCAGCTGAATATTGATCGCAGCTTCTTTATATCGCACCTTTAGAAAATAAAAAAACGAAATTCGAAATTTTAAATTCTTCCATCTGTCAAGTAGCTCGTCTTGTCTTGTTATTTCCCCTGAAATAATAGGAAATTGAGTGAGTTTACGTATAAAGAAGGATTGTAGCTTAATTTTTGAGATAATTGGATGAAGGGTGAGCGTTTACTAGTTGAAAAATGGGCCCAACTTAAACCTACTCCTCTTTCCGCAAGTGAGAGGCATTCATCATTCTCGTTAACACCTAAAGCATTCCCGAATCCGATCAAGGGAATCCTTCGTCACGATGTAAGTGGCTTTTATAATTATTTACTTTATAATCATCTTATTGATCAATTCTAAAAAGAATATATACACAAAACTATCAAATATTTCAAAATATTGAATTTTTACATATTTTATGTTTCGTTCATTGTAAATAATCCATTTAGGTTAAAGGTAATCTTTCCAACTAATAGGAAAGAGCTGACTGCTTCCTTTCATTGATATGAGGGCATGTCACGCTTTTAGTTTTAAGTTTTCAGCTGAATATTGATCGCAGCTTCTTTATATCGCACCTTTAGAAAATAAAAAAACGAAATTCGAAATTTTAAATTCTTCCATCTGTCAAGTAGCTCGTCTTGTCTTGTTATTTCCCCTGAAATAATAGGAAATTGAGTGAGTTTACGTATAAAGAAGGATTGTAGCTTAATTTTTGAGATAATTGGATGAAGGGTGAGCGTTTACTAGTTGAAAAATGGGCCCAACTTAAACCTACTCCTCTTTCCGCAAGTGAGAGGCATTCATCATTCTCGTTAACACCTAAAGCATTCCCGAATCCGATCAAGGGAATCCTTCGTCACGATGTAAGTGGCTTTTATAATTATTTACTTTATAATCATCTTATTGATCAATTCTAAAAAGTATATATATATATATATATATATATATATATATATATATATATATATATATATATATATATATATATATATATATATAT
>OX155960.1:27481005-27532431 GCA_944548615.1 Micropterix aruncella | reverse complement strand
ATATATATATATATATATATATATATATATATATATATATATATATATATATATATATATATATATATATATATATATATATATATATATATATATATATATATATATATATATATATATATATATATATATATATATATATATATATATATATATATATATATATATATATATATATATATATATATATATATATATATATATATATATATATATATATATATATATATATATATATATATATATATATATATATATATATATATATATATATATATATATATATATATATATATATATATATATATATATATATATATATATATATATATATATATATATATATATATATATATATATATATATATATATATATATATATATATATATATATATATATATATATATATATATATATATATATATATATATATATGACAATTAACATGACTATCATGAACCACGTGAAACAGTTAATAAATCGCTCCGGGCAATGCCGATCCCTTATTAATTAACAAAGTTAATTTAAATCTACTTTAAATCAATTAGTAAATTATATCGCTGGTTAATTTGGATGCTTTTCTATGCTTCAATGAATAAAAGGTCTAACCAAAAATCGTTCTACCATAACGAAAATTTCTAATGTTTGGAAAATATCCTTGTTGTATTAATAATTATTATTCTCGAAAACCTGAAAACTTTGGAAATTGTTAATACTTAGACAGTCTATATTGAGAAGAAATATAAGACGATTGTAACGTCTTTCATTACAATTGCTTGTTAAAAACACTGTCTGACACGCGATGTAGGTACCTTCGTTATAAAAATAGCCACAATGTGAATATTAAAGAACATCAAAACTGAAACGTGCCTGATAATCTATTCAAATCGTTTCGTTCTATATTAATCGACGTCGTTTAATGCTTTTCATTCTTCATAATCTGAACCCATATCACACTCAAAAGGTTTTGATGTTTTGCTGTGTATGTCTTATACGTATATATATATACAAGTATGTAATTCGCAGGCATAATGTTCTTTGATGCCTTGAAAAGGTTTATATTGCATTTATACGTTACCGCTAAGGGCTGGGGTAATAATGATTTCAATAGCTTTCACGGAGATCATGCGATGCTCAGCCTGTCTTTCGCCATAGCGCTTTAAGCGACTTTCAATAAATTCATTAGTTGTAAAGATGCAAGTATCGTCTTATCAATCTATTATATATTAGATAACGAAAAAAAGGTAATAATAATAATAATAATAATAATAACAAAATAGTTTATTGATATGTCGTTTTATAAAGAATATATATATATATATATATATATATATATATATATATATATATATATATATATATATATATATATATATATATATATATATATATATATATATATATATATATATATATATATATATATATATATATATATATATATATATATATATATATATATATATATATATATATATATATATATATATATAGTGGTATGGCCACCGAGAAGTTGATAACTAATGAGATGTATGTCGACGACCAGATGCACTTATCCAAGTTGTTTCGATTTCTCGACGTGAACAGAAAGTAGATAAAACACCGTATTAATATTTAAACCATTTAATTACAAATTAATTGAGAGATGACTTACCAATTTTGCGTAATTGAAATGAAGTGATGAAGTGATTTAATTAATTTAGTTGAGCTCTATTTATACTCGTTAATCGTATGACATATCAAACTGTGGGTTTAACGTGCGCCACTATAATATTTCTAATATCTGAAAGACGCGTTTGAAAGACGATATATTAATGTTCTTTGAATTGTATTAGTCATTACTGTGTTGACATAAAATCGTATTTTATACTACGAATTATACATTGTAATGAATTATTCTTTCTATTCTTTGTATTGAATTATTCTAAGTCCCAACATATATTTTAAAAACATTATCAAGAATAGAAAACGAAATACATATATCAAAATCACTAGTAGGTTGCTAATCTACAAAGCTACATATCAATTAGTTTGCGTATCTAATTTTCATGATGCTCCCTTTCATTATTCCCGTTATCCACTTATAAGTGTAACTTCATAAGCTTTCATATTCATATTCATTCGCCTTGGATGTAAAATCGTCTTGATTAATAAAAATGCATGGCTTCAATGATATTTTATTATATTTTCATATTACACTGGGGCGTATAATTACGGATGATAAAACGAGGTCACACAGGTATGCTGTAAACATAATATATGCCAGCGTGCGTGTATCTCTCCCCGCCCGGCCCGTGTGCCGCTTCTAGCTTCCTCAGCGCCGTGTGAAACGAGACGGTTGTGGCAGTTATTAATAAGTTAATAGTAAAAAAACATTTTTATAAACAATCTTTTATTATAATGCTCTGTCCCGAGCTAACCTAGGGTGCAGCAGCCACGAATGAATCATTATTGAATGCGTATACAAAATTTCGTTTCTGTGCTGTTGACCGTTGATGACTTCCCTCGTTGGAAGCCAACCTTGGGTGTAGCAGCCTTGTCGCGGCGAAACTTAGTACGGGCTATCATAATTGGACGCGTATACAAAAAATCGTTTCTGTGCTGGTGACCGTTGAGGAGTCCCCTCGTCGGGAGCTAATCTGCAGAATCAGGTCATGCTCACCATAAAAATGCATAGTCATCGGAACTGAACCAACAAATAAAATTTCAACATCATAGGATAACAGGTAGTGGTTTTAACTCTGCATGCAAGATTTGACATAAACAAACATACCTACTGACAAAAATTGCAAGGTAAATAAAAGCTTGCTATAAAAATGAAGGGATACGGGCAAAACGATGAATGTTATTTATTTGTGAAATGAGGTACTATTGCCATTTTGTGAGTTGTCCTTGAACGAAAAAGAGACATGAACACATTTCTAAAAGAATGATCACAGCCTGCCCTGAAGGGAGAAGAAAACGTGTGACTGGAAAGAATGTCAACGATCAAGTCCACGCCTTGAACATTCTTTCCCGTCATGTCCAAATATGGAGTACTTCGACGATGACTCTCCGGTGGACGCTGAGGATGAACTGTGTTAGGAAATACTGTTTAAGGACAATGACTTTTCTTCGTTTTCGCTTTTTTCTGAGATATAATATAATAGGTAAAATGTATGTTTTTAAACTCAAATATATCTGGTTAACAAACAAAATATATTTTTTCTCTTTTAAACTTTCTAAAATATATTTTTTCTCGATTAAAAAAAAAATACGTTCGTAAAATTTGAAAATGGATGTTAATGACAAATTTTGAACCAATATTTTTAAAACATGACATTGGTCGTTTTTCCCCCTTAACCGTGCAATAGTTTTAGCAAAACAGTAAAAAATTATCAAAATAAACAAATATTATACAAAGGAGTGAAGTTAATAATAGTTTACAATAATATAATTAATTTGAAATGATTGTTTAAGAATTGTGGACTGACTGTTTAATCGCATATAAAATAAATATAAACAGCCGTCCAATACGTTACCGCCATTCATGAGCGCCACGAGCGAACTGTCCGCAAATATGGACGCGGTGTTAGAAAGGCTCGATTGCGTTTCTTCGTGAACTAAAATCGGAGATTAGTTCGTGTGAACGAGACAGGGCAACACGCTAAAGCGGAATGTGAAACGAACGAGCTACTTTTTCGCGTTAAGAGGCCGTACACGAAATTTTGCGCATTTCGTGAATTTACGTAATTTTGCAGACGTGAATTTAAGGTTAAATACTGTATTTCTATAAGTTTTATTGCACAACATAAAAGATCATTTATATTATTGTCTAATGAGTGAGCTACTTTTTTGAAAATTATTATGGAATTTTGATTAATTGACCTTAAACCGGCGACTGTTTGTGAATTTTTGCTGTAAGAGGTTTACACTCTTACCAATAAAATGATCTTATAACCGCGTTAAACCCTTGTTATTGTTATACCCGGTATAGCCGAGTTATAACAAAGTTGTAAAATCGTGACCAATAAAACAGTTGTAACGCGGTTATAACTACTCCCTGAAACCAAAGACAAGTCATATTTCTAGCATGGCAACGCCCACTTGGAAGCAGTGTGGCCAACTGAAGCGGCATGAAATGCACATGAAATGTCACTTTTTGTTGTCAGAAAGCCCGTGCCCATTGTTTTGTTACGCGAATGCTGATCGAAATAATAGTGGTATTTCCATCTCAATCGCGAACAGTTGCCGTCGACATTTTGCAGATCAGCTCTCAGGATATCGATGATTCTTGCGGCGTATGGCTTAGTCAAAAGATATTTAGTTTTAAAATTGTAATCATCCAAATCGAACGGGTTGTATCGCAATTTGTAAATTTTTGGTCGCCTATCACGACGCATTTCGATTTCTTCTAATAAATCCAGATCGATCATATCATCCACGTCGTCAAAATCCATTATTAGGCTAAAACGCAGGATTTCACAGCAGTATAAAAGGCGTATCCTCGTCGTAGCACGGTTATTACAACGAAAGCGCACGATTCGCGAACGAGAAGTTTCACGTCCGCGGCTGTCAGGTGGCTGTCAGTTCGAAACAACTGTTACGCCGGTCGGCCATTTTTAAGTTAATACTCCGTTAAACCGCTGTTATACCTGGCCTAGGGGTGGTATAGCGGAGTTATAGTGCGGATGGAAATCCAGTACCACTATTCCATGCTTATACCCGAGATGATCAGTGGTGTAAGCTATACCGCGTTTATTGGTCACAGATTTTCTTATACCTAGTAATCACAGAGGTATAAATTTTATAACTCGTTTATTGGTAAGGCTGTTACAGCCGAATAATGGATTTTGTCGACTTGGATGATATGATCGATCTGGATTTATTGGAAGAAATCAAAATGCGTCGTGATAGGCGACCAAAAATTTACAAATTGCGATACGACCCGTTCGATTTGGATGATTACAATTTTAAAACTAAATATCGTTTCACTAAGCCATACGCCGCAAGAATCATCGATATCTTGAGAGCTGACCTGCAAAATACCACTATAAATTCGATCAGCATTCCCGTAACAAAACAATGGGCAAGGGCTTTCTGACAACAAAAAGTGACATTTCATGTGCATTTCATGCCGCTTCAGTTGGCCACACTGCTTCCAAGCGGGCGTTGCCATGCTAGAAATATGACTTGTCTTTGGTTTCAGGGAGTAGTTATAACCGCGTTATAACTGATTTATTGGTCACGATTTTACAACTTCGTTATAACTCGGCTATACCGGGTATAACAATAACAAGGGTTTAACGCGGTTATAAGATAATTTTATTGGTAAGAGTGAATATAACATATTTACGAATCGTTTTGACATCTAAACGGTATAAAAAAATTACAATGTTTTGTTGTGAAAGTCCTCTATATAATAAGTGAATCCCTTTATATTACTTTCATATGAAATTGTTGATTAAAAAAAAATTTACTTTGTCAATTTTTTTAGAAAATGGGCGAAGAAATGCTTTTGATTTTGGCCTTTTAGAACTCTCGTTCATAAAATAAAAACAACAAAAATAAACTTTAGTTCAATATCAATCCATTTCTTCAATAAAAAAAAGCAAAACATTAATTAAAATTGACAATAAAGTCTTTTAAAACAATCTAATTCTCGCGTTATGATACTCGCCTATGATACGATTCACGCCTCAAGTCAGCTAGTCCCCGCCGAGCGCTTCCAAAGGGTGGACGTATCCCTTTGGCTCCGAAAATCCTACCTACCTATAGTTATATTATACCATTGATTATAGAGGTATCACGGCCCACATCGATTTCGTACACGGCCTCTTAATACTACCCACTAAAGATAAAGCATCTGAATCTAACACCGCACGAAATGTGTTGAAATTTATTCGTACGACAGGTAGTTTTAATCGATGATCGTTCGTTTCATATTCCGCTCTAATGTATTGCTCTATCTCGTTCGCTTGAACTAATTTTAGTTTAAGTTCACAAAGAAACGCAATCGGGCCCAGTGACTACACAAGACCGCAACACTTGTCAGCCTTGACAGATATTGTCGGTGCGCATGACTACCCGCCGCCTTTTTAGAAGTTGTGCACTTGTATCCCACACTACCCTGCTTTTAGTTTTATGGAGTGCATCTAATATGCATTACCTCCGATGATATTATTGTTTGTTTGTTTGTTTGAAAAGCTTTATTGCACACACAAAAGAATACAACGTGGTGGGATTATTGCCAAGTGGCAATATCTTCCGACCATACCGCCAGGGTTATTGTGACTAAAGGTTAAAGTGGGCAAATTGATTTACAAGTAATAAATGATTACACTTACATAAAAGTCATCATAGTATAAAATATAAAACAGTGATTGGTAACGTATGCAAACTCGATATCGAAGGGAGGAATGGAATATAAGGACAAGCATAGGAGACGGGTGGGGGGGGGGGGGAGTATTCATGAGTTGAGTAAATGTCTCTTTAAAGAATTTTAAACCCGCTCAGGTTTTCAAGTTGTCTTATCGGTAAAGGCACGGAATTCCAGAGTCGGGCCGCCTGCACTGCGAAAGACCTAGACCTGAAAGTTGATGAATGCTGAGGTATAGCCAGTAATAGATTTTCCTGAGATTTTGAGACAACCTCTAATTTGTTATTTATTCTTGAAGTGTATGCATATTAGAGGATGCGAGGCACCTAACGAGGCAGGCGGTGTGCACTTTTAGCTCCGTCGATGTGAATGATGTGACTAGAGAAAAGCGCTCGAAGCTTCGCGTCGTTGCATGCGACTGTATTTATATAATATACAGGACTGCTTGGTTATGTGTATATGACTAAGAGACACAGCTTCGGGCTTACTCTTTGAGCGATATATTGGAGTTGAGGCGGAAGCAGGAAACGCAGAGGAGCAAGATCAATCCTTTTTGGAATATTCAAGGAAATTCGGAAACGCAACGAATCAAGAAAATTCGCAACAGCCAGGTTGCGGTAGATAAGGAAAACGTTACGTAAACGACGCCTGGGGCTGGTATTAAACAGAAAACGGTAAAAGATGAGACGAATTGAGTTTAAAAATCCTGGCCAAAATGTTATTACTTGTTTTCTAATTTATTTAATATCGTCTTATGTGTATAGAAGATGAAGACGTGAATTCCAAAAGTAATAGGCAAAAATATATAGAATCTGTTATATGAACCAATAAGGACTTCAGATGTGTTATTAGATACTTGTAGCTATTTCAATCTACTAGAATAGTTATTATGGCGGCTCATTTAATATTGCTGCAATATGGAGCAGATGATTTTTGTTTTAGGTTTTGTATAATCCTGTACCAAACTCCTAATTCCAAATCCCGCAGTGCCGACAAATTATTACGTGTGTATCGCGTCGTCATAAAGGACACACACACACGCATAAACAAGTAGTAAACACCGCGCGGTCGCTTTGTTCGTTCGAGTTGAAACCTACCCGCCGTCGCATCATTGTCGCAAAATCGTCGAAAAACTCTCGTGCAAATTGGTGTGTGCTGTTTTGAGAATTGCGCGTGCGGTCCAGTGGGATCCAAGCAGCTCGTCATTCCGTCAGGTGCACTGATCGACCGTCGAAAAGGTTGGTGATTTGTTGGCATTTGTTCCATCATTATGAAACGTCCATTTATCCCATAAGTCCAATACACTCCATAATATCTCTTTATTTATCATACCAGCCGGATACTACTAGAAATAGTTTAGAAATGCGTGTTCTATATCTGGGCTGAAAAATCGACAGTCAGCTAGAACACACCGTTACAGGTTTTGTAGTTTTGTCGCTAGGTTGATGTAGTGTCGTCATGCAAAGGTAGAAGTATGTATTTGCCTGTTTCTAATACTGTGAGCATGTTGTATAGTCCTCAAAATGTTTTTGAGTTTCCACATTTCTCATAGTAGCACATCGAAACCTTTTTAATACAAACAACTGTCGAACGTCTAATACATCAAAAACATTGAACAGTTTGTTAGACGAGAAGCGGTATGGCTTTTTATTAATTACTCATAGTAAGGCTTTATAGCTTTCATTAGTATATGCATTCTTTTACTTTGTCAAAAATATAAATATGCCAAAAAACATATTTTTAATTTAATCCAAAGGAGTAGGTTAGCTAGGTAGGACGTTGTCAATGCTGCGGATCGCGTCCGCTATTACGAGCCTTGCGTCCGTTGAACAAGAGATGGACGTTAGGACTTTACTCTAGGACAAAACAATCTACCGTCCAGTTCCCCCACCGTCCGATAGAATTTAACTCCAGTCCGCAAGGCACTGGGAAGTAGACCAAGTGGGTCTCTCCCCGCGCCCTGCCTACCAGATTTGGACAGATTTGGATGAACCGTGGCGCCCGTTGCCAAACATCTCACTCGGAATCGGGGGGCTAATGGCCCGTTGCTAAGTATTATAGGTGACAATAGTCAACATTTACCTTGTTTTAAAGGAAACGGGCGTCTCCAGACGCTTCCAGCAGTTTGTCGGTTGCACATACTCTGCACAACCGCCCAGAGCCACCCGAGATTTCCCTTCGTTAACGCTGTTGCATAAGATTGGGAGGTAATGGGCCCTGTTGGAGTTGGCCACGAAGACCTATTTGTTCAGGGTCGGTGACACTCACGGGTCAACACCCATCCGGCGGCCTCCACGCATGAAGTGCGAGCACGGGCAGGACTCTGGCCTGAGGGCTAGTTTACCCCAGGAGTCGATCTTCTGGCGCTCCTAGACGTTTTGCACACCGTGCAGCGTCAGCCAATCGATTGTGCATTCTGACTAGCAGTCGGGGGAGTCTGGAAACAGTACTGCCTGCTATAGAGAGCGGGTAGAGTTGTTCACCTTACGGCGACTGCTCTTGAAACGACCATCATTTACCCGATTCCGGGTGAACAGCTGGGCAAAGGACGCCGTGGTCCGCGATAGATTCGTGAGAAACCGTTTCACGCTACGTAAGTGAGAGGACCGCGCAAGCGACCTCGAACTCGTAACCAGTCGGGATACAGGAGAAATATGGTTGCAACTGGTAGTAAGGGCGCGAGTATCAGCCCGCTGGGTAACAACCTGGCCATCTTGCGGTAAGGCGTTGGCCTCTTACGGGCATGTGGCGGAGCTTGACGGTGGACTATTTTGTCTTAAGTCTTCTGTGCTCACCTCACGGAAGACAGAACGATAAAATTTCGTTAAAACTTCCTGAGGTGACGGGTTCGACGGTTGTAGTCGACAGCTCTAATTGTTGGATACGAGTTGAGGCACGAGTTTAGCCGATCAACTAAAGCCTTATAGCCCCGTTCGGCCTCTAAATGGAGTAGGTTAGCTGTGGTGAGGTTAGTCGGTAGCTATGGAGTAGGTTAGCTGTCATGAAACTGCGTAGCTGTCAGAAACATCTTTCAGTGGTAACTACATTAATAAGTGCGAAACAATGTTGAGTCCACCCACTAGACCCGAGTGCAATTTTTGCGTTCAAGTTGAAATATAGGGACATGTTATGCAACTCTTTGTTTTTCATTCCGCTCTGAGTATCTGCTTACAAGTTTTCTCGTAAATATGAGAAACTTGCACTGAGTTGAAAATCGTGATGCGGCTTTGATATCAGAGATACTTTTTAATTTTGTAAACTTCGTTCAAAGATGTTGGCCTATTCGGAAGCTTCATTGCCTTCCACAGAAATCTGCCTAGGTTTAATTATTCGAGTTGGCTCGAGGGATATTATGTAGATTTACAGCCAATCATAACAAATTCCATTTCGAATAACTACAATATTCAATATCTCTTGATATATTCTATGCCCATCTTATGTTGTATGTTGTCTGAGTTTGTTGTAGCTAAAGCCCATTTTTCTCAGTTCCATCTCAAACCGCACAAATAGAACTCTATTGGGGAGGCACAGATCGAAAACCATGTGGAGATACATAATTAGCACAATATTATTTATTTCTTAAAAACCCATTATATGAACAATTGTAACAAAAACCGCTTTCTTTGTTGTTTTGTTTTCGCACCTATGTGCCGGTTATGTTCGCTGAACCTGTTTTTCATGGTTTCCTGGTGTTTTTTATGTTTCCTGGCGGTTTCTCCCACACTTCGCTCAAGACAAATAATATTCACGAAATTTCTTAAATATCAAGTTTGACAGATAGAGCTGCACAGTTATTGTTCGTATTGCCAGGAGTTGCTCTTTGGTTTAATAGCGGCGATACTGGTCTAACCCTACGCTTTATGGGCGACACAGCAGCTGTCAACATTTCGAGGTTGGGGGAGTGAGGGCGGCGTTTCGCCAGCCGTTTTATTTATGTTTAATGCCGAGTTGAAGGATTTTTTTTTTATTGTAGGCTTTTTGGTAAGCGATTTTCTTTCATTTGGGGATATTTTCGGAAGAGGATTGGTGAGATTCTGACGGATTTCTTTCGTTTGCTTCAGCTAGTGGCAGCTTTGTTTTACCTCGGATTTAACCTCAGCATTATCTAAGTTTTAACCTTTTGCTGCTAATGGGAGGCTTAATGACCATAATGGGTTAAATTACGCCTCGATGACACAAGGATTCCTGCTTTCATTGATGCATTAATTTATGTTTGTTTGTTGGATGCTGTCGGATCGTGACAGTAGAAACTGCTCGGCTGCCGCTGTAACGGGAGAAAATGTGCTCCTGATGGGGCGGAATTATAGAACATTCTCCAGAAAAAGGTTTTTTATTTTATTGTGTTTTATTATAAATCGGGGTTATACAATGATAAGGATGATAATATTCAATTATTAGACAATCCATCTATCGCATTTTATATAGGCTGATTACATGACAAACATAATACGGAGAGTTTAAAATGCCACATATTAGTCTATTTGAACTTTAAAACCCCTAATTATTATATATTGAAACTTGTATACTAAATGAAAATTGTATTTTTTTATAAATAATAAAATAATAATACAATAATAAGCCATATATTGGGCTACTGAACATAAAAGAAGATTAATCAAAGTTTGAAACCATGAGTGCCGTCCACACGTTGCGTTTTGTCGTAAAATCATATCTGCCTGAAAGTTGAAATTTACTAAAAGTTGCTAACCAGATAAATATAATTATAAAATAACATATTACGGTTTGTCTCTTTCAATTGGTGAACCCTATTGCATTACTGCGCAGTTTCTCTCTGTATCTGTATAAGTAGCTCTGGTACTCGTTCAGTTGCACCACTAAGACCACCTTATTCTTTAGGGTCGACTCAACTTACGGTTAAGTTCCAATCGGTAAGAATTATGTTGCGTCTCATTGCATGCATGGTGGATCAATTTCCCTTGGGAGGTGATCTTCGAGCGCTACTGGGTGGTTTGCGCACCTTGTGGCATCAGCCAATCGACTGTGCACTCCGGCGAATAACTGAAAGGGTCTGGAAACGACATACGGTTTCCTAAGCAGTTGTGTGGGGGGGGGGGGGGGGGGGTTGCTGACCTAATGTCAGCCGCTCTTGAAACGACCAACTGGCCACCCGATCCCGAGTGAGGACAGGCGTCATTAATTAAATCAGGTAGGGGCCGTGCAAGTGACTTCGGACCCATAATCAGTCGGGAGGACGGAGAAATCCGGCCATAACTGGTAGTCACGGGCGAGGCTGCCCGCTGGTTGCTTCTCAGTGCCTCGCATAAGGCGTTGGTCTCTGACGGGCGAGTTGGCCGAGCTAGATAGTGGAATGTCTATGTCTCTAAGTCTCTACGCTCACACCAGGTTGAAAGAACTATCATATGTCGTTATACCAGCTTAAGGTGACGGGTTCGCCAGTTGTAGTTGATACCACTCCACAATAGCACTGAGCAATCGATTACCCGATCAAGTCAATGTGAAACCCGATCAAGGGTATAATCAATGGTATAATCAAACATTGAAAAGGGGCCAAACATTGAAAAGGGGCCAAACATTGAAAAGGGGCGGTGGAAAAAAATATTGCATCACCTGTTTTTTTTTATTTCAACTTTAAATCCTCATTGTTTCGAAACCGGTTGATGTAAATGGTTCGTTCTTTTTTTAAGTATAGGCTGACAATCATTTACTCATATTATTCATATAGCAACACTTAAAATTAGTCAAAGTCAATTTGACATTGTACCCTCCTTAAGCACGTGTTTTGTATTCTTGGAATGTGTGTAGAGAAAATGGGGAAAGGAGTAGAATTAACGTCCGTTAACAAGGGTGTTATTATTTTATTGTCAAGCGAGGCCATCAGCACGCCTGAAATCACTTTACAATTGGGTTTTAATCAATCCACTATTGCAAGGTTTGTGAGTAGTAAAACTGTCCGGAACCGATTGTGAGTAGTAGAACTGTCCGGAACCGACTCATTAAAGTGGGTCTAGACGCACGCTATCCCGTAAAGAACCCGCTCTTGACCTTGAAAATGCGCCAACAACGACTTAAGTGGGCTAGAGAGCATGTCAATTGGACGCAAGACATGTAGGATAAGGATTTTTTATCGGATGAGTCTAAATATAACCTGCAAGGGTCGGACTGGTAGATGTTTGTCCGACGTAGAAAGGGGGAAGAATATGCTCCAGAGTGTTTAGTGTTCAAAGTGACACATCCTGAGGGACACATGGTCTGGGGATGCATCAGCACTAGAGGAGTTGGCTCTTTAAATTTTATTCAGGGTATGGTGAATGCCGATAAGTACATTGGCATCCTCGAAAACTCCTGCTTAACCACCATGGAGAGGCAGTACGAGAATGTGAGAAATTGCATCTTTCAAGATGACTCTTCACCATGCCACAGAGCCAAGAAGGGAAGTATTTTTAGATTTTTTAAAAATGGTTATCGTTTGATATGTTCTCTAATTTTGTTATTTGTCGCCAGGTCCAAGAGTTCACGAGGAGGATGAATGTGACCCCTCTCAAATGGCCCAGGCACAGCCCTGATTTGAATCCCATCGAAAATTGCTGGAAGAAGATTGCGAACGAAATTGCCAAAAAGAAGGCCAGATCGAAACATAAGCTGCAGGAATGCATTCTGAGAGTGTGGTAGGTACTATGAAACGGATGTCAAATAATAAAAAATAAAAATCCATTCGATGCCTAGAAGGTGCCAGGCTGTGATTGTTGCACGAAGGGAAGCCTAGTAGAGAGACAAAATGCTAAACGTAAAAAAAAAAAATTTTTTATTTAAACACTTTAATTGTATAACGTTAACTAATTTATAATTTTAATTGGGCTTAGATTTTCTTTCATATATTGAAAAGGATTTTTTTGGTGTTAAAAAAAAAGAAGGAAAAAGGCCATTTTACTCTTTATTATTTACTATTATTTACTATTATTTACTATTATTTAACAACCCGTAATATTTCACATTGACATATTTTACCACTAAATAATTGTCAAATAACTAAAGCTATAATTTAAGAAAAAACTAACTACTTATAACAACTGGTTTCCAAACAATGAGGATCAAAAGTTCGAAATTTAAAAAAAAACAAGTGATATAGTAAAAAAACAATATTTTTTTCCACCACTAGCTATTACGTTTTGTCTTATTTTAATTGGACGAACCCTATGGCATCACAGGTTTATCTCTGTATCTGTGTAAGGTTTGGATTTTCGCAGCCCGAACGCACGGAGCGGGCGCCCTCACTCATTGCTCCCTGTACCTTTTCAAGATCCGGACACTACTAGTTGCGCTCCTCGATTGCTTCCGCGCGCCGCATAACGGGCGGCCCACGAGCAAGCACTTAAAAAACACCGCTGCGGCGTCGACCCCTGCGGAAAGATGCCATTTTTAAAAATTAATATGAAAGCGCTGTACCGTAATGGTGCTTTATGTTAATTATTACGAGCAAACACAATTATAAGGCGAAGTGCGCGTAATTGAGTTGCGCGCTGGAAAATTGTAACGACGGGAAAAATAGGCAGAATTTGTCATCTCGACACGAGTCGCCCCGCGACCCAGGCCAAAAGAAATGGCCAACAATTTCATTAGGCAATTGCAATCAAGTTAGATTCGGAAAATCTCGCATGAGTGCTTATGAATACATACAACCGTAATAAAATATGAGTTTCAGCTCTGTAACAGTCAATATAGAGGTATTGATTATGTAGTGTTTAAGACTGCTCACCCACAGGACATTTTTTGAAGCTCTTACGCAGCTTTAAAAAATGAGTGTTTATTATTATTACGCAACGTAACACGAAACGTAACACAATTATTACGTAACACTTTGCCGTACACATTAGTGCAATGTATCTTGCAATGTAACACACTGGGCTCGATTGCGTTTCTTCGTGTAATAAAATCGGAAATTAGTCCGTGTGAACGAGACAGGGCAATACGCTAGAGCGGAGTGTGAGATGACCGGTTGTCACTCTTTCGCATTAAAACTACCGGCCAAGGTCAAATCTTACACCGCACGAAATATGCTCGAATTTATTCGGGCGGGTATAAGTTCGGCAGGTATTATTTATCGACGATCGTTCGTTTTATAATCCGCTCTAACGTATTGCTCTGAAGTTTAGTTCACAAAGAAACGCAATCGGGCCCACTGTGTAACAAATTCTCATAGTCTGGACGCCTTGCGCACGCTACGAGCATTTCAAAACGCGCTCGGAGCGATCCGTGGCTTGTCGGTTTTTCGAACGAACACAAAGGAGCGCGCAGTGTGCTCAGAGCACCAGTGTGGACGGGTTGTATTGAGAAGCGCGCGAACACGAACTGAACCAGGTATGGACACAGCGTGTTCTCAGCAGACTGACGACTTTCGCACGCACGCCGGAAACAGATGCGAAAGGTACATATTCGGTTCGTGCACGCGCTGCGTCCACACTGATGAATCGATCCATTCACGTTACATTGCATGTTACATTTTATTAGTCTGTAAGCAGCATAAAGTGATGCCACAATAAATAAAACAAATGACAAATGAAACAAACTGTATTCTACAGCCTAAAAATTCCATTGTCAAATGCTATAATTATTTGTTTTTAAATTGTTTATGTAAAATGCTAGTTCCGGAAACATTTGTGTAAGCTATGTGTACTGATTTATTTACTCGTGTTATCGCGGACGCGATAAAGGTCGCTGTGAGCCCCATTCCGCCTGCCCCCACGCTCTCGTGGCAGCGGCTCAATGTTTAATTGAAACGGAACTATCCGTTTATGAGGATGATACTAAAACCACCTCGTTGGACTTTTAGATTTTGAGTTATTGTATGGTTTTTCATCGTCACTAAAACGTTACATAAAGATTTTTAAAGTGTCATTTAGCATCTGGCGTAAACTTCTAGATGTATTCACGTAAAAAAAAGGTTTTGTTATGGCTTCGAAGGGGAAGTGACAAGGGTGGTAGGGTGAACGCTCACATGTGGCAAGACAGCTGTCCTAAACCTACCACCGCCGGTCGTTAGTCCGGAATCCACCCTTCACCTCCCAGAAGTGTAAAAAAATACGTGTGGCACTCGGGGACTGCCGCGGTAAAGCTATTGCATAGCATTTTTAACAACTTATGCAATTATAATTATTTATTTATTTTATTTTTTCTGATATCAGATAACTGCGCTCTATCGGAAAACGTTGGAATTATTCCGAATCATTTGCGGCTGCGGAAGTCTTCCGAATACGCCAGATAGTATTTGCGTAGTAGTCGTTTTTGTGTTCGGTTAGACATAATTTCACAAATTAATTACACTATGTAATATAAACAAAATCTAAAATATTCAAAGCTAAGAATATTACGAAAATGTTCTTGTTTAACATATATTTTTTTCGAATCGTAAGCAGTACTCGTTTAGACGTAATTATCAGTTTAAAGTCATTAATTTTCGTTAAGAAATTTCTTCATTCGGTCGCCGCGCTGCCCGCGATAAAAGCTATGCAATAGCTTAATAAAAAAATAAAAAAATATATATGATGGGCCCGATTTTTGGTCGGTGAATTCCATGGCAGCTCCGTTTGTATTTTATTTTATTTTATTTATAGTGCCCAACAGTTGCACTACATGGAATAGGTCTCCTTTATTTCATTCTGTCGTTGATTTCTTGATTTATTTTAAAGTATATATTTTTTTCGTGAATACGCGATTTATGCTAGTTTTAAAATAGTTACATTGAAATGCAGCATATGGCTGTTTTTTTATGGTTAGCTATACTTCTGCATACCTCTTTTACTTGTACATGTTTAATTTTTCAGGCCCATGTTTAGGATTCTGCCAGTCATATTTATCACTGCGGGCTAATTTCTTTAATTTTGAATAACCAAATGAGTAGCTTCAATCAAATCGAAATTCAAACATACACATTTTCGATATTCCCAAAGTCGAATTAAATAATTTATCTGCTTGCTTTGAGTAACTTGTGCGAGAAAAGCCAATATTGATTGTTAGAAGTTTGATTTCAGCCTAATATTGCCAGAGTTCAGCTTCCGCCATGACTAGAATAATTATTTCGGTACAATAATATAATATAATGTTGGCTTCTACAAGATAGTTATAATTAGGATAATAATTATAATTGATTTATAATTTTCAGTATGAGTACTAAGCGGGATTTAATTGGATAAGTAATTAACGTGGATAATGGGGGATAACCTCATTACCGTATACGTGGGCGATCTCTGCTAGAATTTAGTTCTCACATGCATCAAAGGAGTTTTTAACCTTATGTAGAAAATACGAAGATAATTAGATAGAAATTCGCCTATAGATATGTTTTGCTATTCTGTATAAATAACATTTTTAATGTTATTTATCGATTTTTACTTTCCCGAAAAACACGTCGTGTTACACGAAAAATGTATATAGGGAAATCTTGATTTCGATTTTAGTTTGCGACTCGAGTTTGTGTCTGTATGTGTGCCCGCTATATGTCAGAATTCAGACAACCAATTCGGACCAAAATGACGTACAAAAATAGGTCATGCTAATGTCGAGATTTGGAAACAGAGATATCCTATATCTAATGCGAGATACCCGCGATATTGTTTCAAAATGATGGCATTTATAAAATTTTGAAAGGCATTTTTTTTTAAATACGAATTAGAATTATGATGACATATTTCACAACTCTTCCTTAAATTGAAAATATTCCAGATTAGAAAATAACTTCTATTATTTATTCTATTAATTATTCCTTGTTTTCATATATTTGTTTTTCATTAGATTTTAAATTAATGTTTCATTAGATTTTGAAGTATTGTTTTGTTTTTGTTTTATTTAGTTTTGAATTTAACAATGTTTATTTTAGACTGCAAAATATTGCAATAAAAATTGTAAAAAAAACCTGTCCTAAAACAAGCTTTGTCTTAGTCAGGCCTAACTTTAATACATTTTATGTGGTGCCCTTTTTAATGTATCATTATTAGTTATTGTAAAATATGACCATATCACGGAATATCGAAGAAGACTGCAGTGGCTTACAACCAGGGAGACGAGACAGGTTAGAACTCTCTGCCTCTTATATAGAATCCTCGCGAATGGCGTGCCGCTTTATCTTGCCGATAGGTTCACCGCGCTATCGGCGCACGTTCGTCCCCTGAGATCAGAGGGCAATAACCTGTTATCCATCCCTGGTCATAGCAGCGACTTTTTTTCGTACTCCTTCTCCGTGGAAGCTGCACGACTCTGGAATGCTTTACCGAATAATGGAATGCTTTACAGCATTTCCTCGTTCAAGGCCAGGCTCAAGGAGCATATAATCCTAAAACCATAAACTAACCAACCCTTCTTTCCCCCCTCCTTTTCGCTTTCTTTTCCTTCCTTCCTGTCCTTCCTTTTCTCTGCGACTTTATTTAATTTTAGTAATTTGTTTTCCTTTTTTTTATATCTTTTTCTTCTTCGTTTTCTGTCTGTTTCTTTTTTTTTCTAATCACTTTAATTTTTAGTATTCTTTTGTGTAGCCAACGTAACAAATTATATTATAAACTTGAGCTATAGGTTAGCTGATAGACATTGCCGCAAGGCAATAAGCTCGCCTTTTTTATTTTGAAATAAAGAGTTTTTTTTATTATTATTATTATTATTATTATTATTACTTCATCATCATCATCATCATCACCATCAGACGGTAGACGTCCACTGTTGGTTATACAAATATAAAAATTTAAATTATGTGTTTTTATTTTTTATGAAAACTGTTTTATACTACTTACTGTGCCTTAATTAATAAACGCGAGTTGTCCAGCCAGGAGTGGCGTTATCTCAGACATTCCATAATCCATTTTTTCTTTATTCTACTAATAATACCCTATCTATATAATAAGATGTACCACATTTAAATCGTGTTCAAAATCAAGAGCATAAAAATAATGATTTTGTTTTTGTTAATTCAATACGCAGGCGCTCGCCTTTCCGAGCGGCAGAGTATCAAAACAAAATAAATTATTGTTAATAATAATATTATTAATAATTATATTTAATATTATTAATAATAATAATATTAATAATAATAATAATAAGAAAACGCTTTATTCTTAAGAAAGGGCAAGCTTATTCTATAAATTCTAAATGATACCCACACTGTGGGCGTTTCCTTCTTTCTTGATTTGTGTTTTTTTTTTGTTTTGATTGATTGCAACTGGGCGAATCGTTTTATTAAACTTCTTTTAAAATTAAACTACTCATTCTAAAACTAAAGAAAGTTTTGTATACGAGATTATTTCATTCTATGTCGCATTTCATTTCAGGTGCGAAAGTGATAGAAATATAACTTCATCTCGTATACAGCATTTTCTCTATCGCCTCAAAAATTACTTCCCAGCAGTTAAAACATGTTTGGTAATTTTGACGAAAATATATTTTCCTAAATTTTGTATCCTAAAAATAAGCAATAATTATTTGAATTGCAATATAAATGACTTATTTCAATAAAAACAAAGAGATGTCTGTGCGTGGATTACAATATCAAATGATTTCGAATTAAACCAGAAAGAATGATTCGTGAGACGGGGATATGACAGAGACATGATCACATGACGGGGATATAAAAATGGCGTGTGTCATTTCTAACATGTCATGAACAGTGTTTCGGCGAAGGCATGGACAGAGACGCGGCGCGTTACATGGGTTGAATTAAATTGATACGTTTTATACAGTGGGTTTAATTGAGACAGTTTTGGAGCAACTATATCTATTATAGATTGTACTATATCACTGGGAGCTAACGGGCCCATGTTGAGGTGGCCACGATGACCAATTTGTTCAGGGTCGGTCACACTCACGGGTCAACACCCATCCGATGGCCTCCACGCATGGGGTGCGAACCTGGGTAGGACACTGGGTCAACCAGTCTCCCCTGGGAATCAAACCTCTGGCGCTCCTGGACGGTCTGCGCACCGAGCGGCGCAAGCCAATCGATTGTGCTCTCCGACTAACAGTCGGGGGAGTCTGGGAACTGTATTGTTTCCTATAGAGCGGGGGTGGTTGCCTACCTTACGGCGACTGCTCTTGAAATGACCATTGGCCATCCGATCCCGGTTCAGAGTCGGGCAAAGGACGCCTTGGTCCGCGATAGATTCGGTGCACACCGTTTCACCGTTTCGTAAGGGAGAGGATAGCGCAAGCCACCTCGAACTCGGAACCAATCGAGAGACCGGAGAAATCTGGTCACAATTGGAAGCAAGGGCGCGAGTGTCGGCCCGCCAGGTAACATTACTGGCTATCTCGCGGTAAAGGCGTTGGCTTCTTGCGGGTTGTGGCGTAGCTAGACGTCGGATTTGTAATGTCTAAAGTCTTCTACGCTCACTGCACGGTCGATAGAACGATGAATCGTTAAAACGTCCTGCGGTGACGGGTTCGCCCGTTGTGGTTGACATCTCAATATGTACTATATCAACTATATCTATTATAGACTATGTGCCTGCGGGCCAGTTGCCCTGGGAATCGTCCTTCGGGCGCTCCTGAGCGGTCTGCGCATTGTGCGACGTCAGCCAATTGATTGTGCACTTTGACTAACAGCCGGGGGAGACTGGGAACAGTAATGTTTCCTATAGAGCGGGGGTAGTTGTTAACCTTATGGCAACTGCTCTTGAAACGACCATTCGGCCACCCGATCCCGGGTGAATAAGCCGGGCAAAGGATGCCGCGGTCCGCGATAGATTCGGTTGATACCGTATCAGCGCTTCATAAGGGAGAGGTCTGCCCGAGCGACCTCGATCCTGTAACAAGTCAGGAGGTAGGAGGTATCCTGAAGGTTACTTCGAGACGAAGATATTCCTTCAAACTGGTAGTCAGGAGGTGAAGCTGAACGCAGGGTACCTTTTCCGGTGCATCGCTGTACGGCATTGGCCTCTGATGGGTAGGTGGCTTAGCTAGACTGTGGATTGTTTTTCGTCTCAAGTCTTCTGCGCTCATCTCACAAGATACAGAACGATACATTTCATTAATACTTCCTGAGGTGACGGGTTCGCCCGTTGTAGTTGACAGCTTTAGTTGCTATCCCGGAGCAGTAATAAGCTAATGGGGGGGAGGTATTAAATGTAATGTACCAATTTGAATGATAATAAGATATGTAATTTTAGTATTTAAATGTAAGATTTAGCGTTAGTTTGATTATTTAACAATTTACTTACTACAGTTTTTAGTACATATATATATATATATATATATATATATATATATATATATATATATATATATATATATATATATATATATATATATATATATATATATATATATATATATATATATATATATATATATATATATATATATATATATATATATATATATATATATATATATATATATATATATATATATATATATATATATATATATATTATTATTTTTTATATTTATTACTTTATAATCATCTTATTGATCAATTCTAAAAAGAATATATACACAAAACTATCAAATATTTCAATATATATATATATATATATATATATATATATATATATATATATATATATATATATATATATATATATATATATATATATATATATATATATATATATATATATATATATATATATATATATATATATATATATATATATATATATATATATATATATATATATATATATATATATATATATATATATATATATATATATATATATATATATATTTATAACATGTGTATGTTAAGTAAAGATTAAAGTAGTAATGAGACTTACTACTTAAAACACAAATATTTTGACACGTCCAAGAGCAGGTTTTAGCCGCCAATTGAACACGACGTAAATGTAATGTAAAAGAGGAAAATGACTAAAATTTTAAAACTCAATTAAATATCTCTAATTCAATAATAACCTATAGCTAAATATCCATATCTCATGAATCTGTAGAAAAATTTAAAAACTGTCGTATTTGGCTATGAAAACTTTCACTTCATACAGAATTGCTTAGGACAAATTTTGGTTGGTTGGCAGCACTATTTTCAGCTATTCTGACAGTCGTAGAAGGTTGGCGCGAGTATTTGTCAGAAAACGAGGAAAAGACTACATTGCTACACAAAAATTAAGTAAAATGGTATTTTGGTTTTTGTGTATTTCTTTTCTGAACAGATGCATATCCCATGATCCACCAGTCACGCAAAAATATATAAAAGTGGTTTCCCAACATCAAATATGACTTCATAAATTCAGTATTTTGTAGACGTAACAATAAACATGCAGTGTACCATTTAAACATCTATTCATGGTTAAAAGGATCATATTATGGTTTGTGTGGTACCGGTGGGGTCACAAATTTAAATATTTATTTTGTCTACGAAGGTAAGCAATCTATTTTTTTTTTAACACGAAAGCATATAGTATATATTTTGCAGCATAGAAACCGCTGCCCTGCAATTAATAGGTTTTTCTGAAATTCGTCTTAGAGTTCTCAAAGGTTCAGTGGTCCACCAGTCAAATTCATTCAAATGATAGTTACAAGGAACTTAAAAACTGTTAGTTTTTTAATAGGATTTTAATACATTAGTGATTTATCTATGTTAAAAAGTATATTTCACTACCTACTGTATAATTTCCGATGGCAAAGCAACTCATAGTTGGTCAGATTCTGGAGTCAAATGTCCCACCAGTCACAATGAAAAGCCCCAATACGTACTTTCTATGTGTTTTAGTTGCTGTGATGAAAATTGATTTTGACTGACAAAATGTCAAGAATTCATATTTAACCACTTCAATATTTCAGTTTTCAATTTCAATTTATTATTTTTTCAGACAAGTGTCACATAACCTAATATTCATTACATTAATACTACAGTGGTCGTAAAACAGCCGATTAGAAATATTACCACTTGTTATCGTGCTGCTGCCCTAAATAAGAATTATTTGGTCAGCACTTTTTGATATATTGGTCGTCAATCGTCTCTTTTTTCTCAATGTTAATAAATCGAAGGACGTTTCAAATAAATTGAATGCATTTCATAGAGTACAAGGTTTTCAATAAAATTCAACTTTCTCATTATGTAAACTTTTTCTGATTTAAATTTTTGTGTTGTGTTTTCCTGAATTTCACTGATGATATCTGAAAGACTTTTAACTCGTTTAAAGAATTTGTCAACTTACTGACTTCGAAATTGACACAGGGGTATGCCATTTTAAGAATTGTATTGTAAAAATCATAAATCCCTTAATTCTCGTTTTTACCGATATTTCCCCGTGTATTTCTCATAACATATAGAAGACTAAAAAATAAAATTTATTTACGCAAAACCTTAGACGTTGATATAATTATTTGTATAAAATTTATAGTTAAAATATTTGTAATTATACGTATTATTTTGGCACTCCCTTTAAGAAACAATCGTCGAACACCTAACACTTCACTTTCCATAAATAATGACGATAAACGATAAATGTTTGGGTTCTGTCTAATCTAAAGGAGTATTAGCAGCACCTCCCCATTCTATAAAACCATACATTAGCCTGACAAAGCATACTATTTTAAAAGATTTTAAGTCCATGGGTCCTGTTCTTTGAATGTTTAATAAAGTTTCCTTATATTTGCTGACCATTATGTGAATTTCCCGTTGGAGCTGATATAATCTATAATCACTCCCAGGTGTATAAAATATCACCAACTTTTTTTTTAAATTTACAGAGGGTCCACCATAAAGCAAGAAAATATTTTCCTTATATTATTATCCAATTTCTCTCTCATCATATTTGCTAGCGCTTGAAGATTCCCATTAGTCAAATAAATTGAATTAGCTTTACAGGATACTCTACTACTCTAAAAATGTACTTTACTACTCTAAAAAATTAAAATATTAGTTAAATCTTGTCGCGAAAAGGAATTTTTGAGTACGCTTTGATGGAAAAGTCAGGAGAGAAAGTCCGGAATCTTAAGTCCGCCTCAAATGGATAGACAAACAGGAAAATCCAATAGCTTATAAAAGCACCCTGTAAAAGGTTACTGAAGTTAGCATCCAGCAATCGTATCGTCGGTTTTGTTAATAGACGGAGAACACCCATTGCGTGAAAAAAACATTTCTTTGTCTATTTAAAAAGTGACCGTAATTTAATACACATGCCGACAGATTCGTCCTCGTCATCGTACAATTTAACGAAACAAGATAGCAGGAAAATACTTTTCTCAAATGAACCCCCACATCCCCACCAATCAGCGGTTTTCCACCTAGCGAAGGGAGGTCCTGTTTTAATTCGACTGTTCAGTATGTCGCCTGGTTTTCTGTAAATTTGGTAGTTACGTAGTTACAATCAACCGCGTTGTTCAATTTTCTATGAATTCGGCAAGAGTTAATTGACGTCTTTAAAACGACGTATTATTATAGATTTTTGTTTCGATTTTGTTTCAAGATGGCTATTTTAATGTGGTGGAATAGAAAAATAATTTTCAATATTATCACCTGATTCATCCTAATGAAAAATAGGTCGATTAGACAAATGTTGTTGTTTTTTTTTAATTTTAGGTAATATGGAGCGGGCTGAGGACGAATGAAGATTTTTTTTTCATATATGTCTGGAAAAATCAATGAGCCCTGAAGGGAAACCACTTTAAATCATCAAGAGAGATATATAAGGTCTAACATAACTTGTGACTAATATTCCTAGGGGAGCTTCTATATCAGGTATAGATGACATTTGTCAAAAAAAAAATATTTTTTAATTTTGATTTTAATAAAAATTTTTTTTAAATCTTGCCAAAAAAAATACCTGCTTAATGTGCTTGATATTTTGAACAACTTTTGTCAGGTAACCATTCCAAAATTATTTATACTTTCAGAGATATTATTATTCAAAGTTCGCAGTGATAAAATCATCTGTTTATTGTTATATTTACATCGCCTTCGCGCGCCTGACTACCTACTAATCCGCCGAAACTTGCGAAATGATACACTTTAATATTTTTAAAATATACATGTTATATGCCAGTGTGAAGAAACCAATTAATTCAAGCAACGCCTACAGTTGGCAGTAAAATTGAATCAGCCTAAATTGGACGAATTCTAATAAAACAGAGTTTATTGCAGATTCTAACGGAAATCGGAAAAGGCGCTTTCCTCCATAAAAACCTGGTTTACGCCATAGGCACTGATACAGATATTGACCTTAACTCGTTCGGTGGTTATAAAGTTGCTTTAACCATATTTTGGCTATATTAAGATGATACTTCCACTTACCTTTAATAAATATTTGAGATGTGAAAGAAGAGTCGCTCTGCCGCGTTGTCGGCTTCAAAGCGTAAATCTGAGGAAGAAAATTAGTAATATTTAATACTAGACAAGAGGATTAGGGAAAATATAAAGCGACTTTGACATGCGGGTGATTCTTAATAGGTTTAACTTGATCAATAATATTTCGTTAGTGATGGGTGAAAGTTGTCATAAATTAGTCAAGTGGAAGTTGTCAAAAATCAGTCAATAAATAGATCAAGTGGAAGATTATTTCAATAAATAATTTTAAAGTTTTGTTTCACCTTTGTCTAGCTTTATTTTATAACATACAGGGGAGTTTTTTTGAAAACGACCACCTAATCCTACATAAACCGTAGAAGATATAGAAAAATGGTGAAAGGAGTTGAGTCATCCATTTCAATTAAATATACACTTAAACATTATTTAGAAACTTTTTTCCAGGAAATTGCATTTCAAATAAAAACAATTGACTCAGATTAGGATTAAATCACCCGAAGAAATATTACATATAAAGGACACAAAATGTGCCTAAAATTAACTTTTGTTTTCCACGGATATTTTATATAATATTTCATTTACATTTACATGTCCTTTACAGTACGAAATTATCATCATTGGTTGAGCTATTGGCGTGGAATGCCTGTGCAGCAATGTGCAAAGGACTTTCGCCTATGACTCTAATAAACCGGCGAGTAAAGGTGTATTGTGAAGGATTATCTCATGTTTAATTTGACTATACTTATTTTTTATGTGTTTGCATCAGCAAAGGTAATATAAAGAGCAATTGTATATAACATCTAATGGAAAATCGATGAAATTATTGGGTTAATGCCAAAGTTAAGAAAAAAATATCTTACTAAATAAGCTACGAGGAATTCAATACAAAGTTTTTGCCAAGAATTCGATCAAAATTTGGTCGATATTGTAGCCTCATCCCAAGTAATAAATAAAAAAAACTCTTCCCGTGCGAAGCCGGGGATGGCAGCTTGTTTCATGTAAAGTGAACCACTAACATCGCCTCAGATAGGGTTCGAGTTTGAGGTTGTTACTCATCAATACCTTTTCCATCTGTCGAGATATCATTTTTCCATTTGTCTGTATACCACATCTAATATGTTCTACAACATAATGTATGATGCTACAACACAGTGCTACGAAGCTTGTAGCTACGAAGAGTCGCTGCTGCACGCTACGATGCTACGACTAGTAGCATGCTACGAGTCACACCTATGACTATTAGCCGCTCATTCTAATTCAATCAATAATAGAAATATTTGAAACATTGCAATTTAATAATAAGGCAGTGCAGTGGCTCTGGCTGCCAGAGCTAGCGTCCGGCACCACGGCCACTACCCGAAAACCAACAAATCTATGTAAACAATCATTTATTGCATCGGCGCGTCCTGATTACTTAGTCAGTCTGGTTCCTAATGGTTCCGTGTAGCTTGGGCTATGTTAGCCAAACCTTATATCATAAGGCTTGCCGAAGTCACGGTTCCACTCGTATATTTTAGCCTTATTATAAAGGGACTTAACCTGTCAGGGCCGCTGCGAGCTTTTGCCATGCCTGTAATCTGCAGTCAGAGGGGGTTGGGATCAGTAGATTGTGGATTCGGGAGAACATCTCGGGCAGAATTGGGCTTTTAATATACTGGCCGGTTTGCTAGCCATGCTGTGCCCATCTGACGAATAACTGGGGAGGGGGGGAGTCTGGAGATCTATATTTCCTAGAGAGCGGAGGTAATCGGAAGTATCGTTGTCGACTGAAGTAATCTATCCTCGAAACAATCCGTTGGCTACCCGATCCCAAGCGACAAAAAACGCTTCTCTTATCTGCGATGAATTCAAACTGAATTACCGCTTACGTCAGGTAGAGGCCGCGTAAGCAACCTCGAATCCGTGACCAGACTGGAGAACGGAGAAATCCGGCCGAATCTGGTAATAGAGGACGCGGCTCGCTGGGTTCACTTCCCAGTGGCTAGTTATATAGTGGACGGTTTTGTCCCTAAGTTTGCGTTCACCGCATGGTTGTAAGAATGATAAAATATTGTTACAACTTCCGGGGGTGGCGAGATCGCCCGTAGTAGTTGACAACTCCCAAGTGCATAGTCAGCCTTCTCACGAAGGGTAAATTGCGACTCCCAAGTGATAGATGATTTGGGAGTCAATGGGCCCTTGCTGAGTTGGCCACGAAGACCCATTCTGTTCACGGTTGGTCACACTCACGGGTCAACACCTATCCGACGGCCCCCACGCATGAAGTGCGAGTCTGGGTAGGACTCTGGCCCTATGGTCAGTTTCCCCTGGGAATCAAACTTCTGGCGCTCCTGGACGATCTGCGCACCGTGCGGCGTAAGACAATCGACTGTGCACTCTGACTAACAGTCGGGGGAGTCTGGAAGCAGTACTGTTTCCTATAGAGCGGGGGTGGTTGCGGACCTTACGGCGACTGGCTCTTGAAACGACCATCGGCCATCCGATCCTGGGTGAACAGCCGGGCAAAGGACGCTGTGGTCCGCGATAGATTACGTATACACCGTTTCACCGCTTCGTAAGGGAGAGGACCGCGCAAGCGACCTCGAACTCGTAACCAATCGAGAGACCGGAGTAATCTGGTCACAATTGTAAGTAAGGGCGTGAGTGTCGGCCCGCCGGGTAACATTCCTGGCTATCTCGCGGTTAAGGCGTTGGCCTCTTACGGGCTTGTGACGTAGCTAGATAGTGGACTGTTTTGTCCCCAAGTCTTCTACGCTCTTTCCAGGGAGATAGAACGACTAATCGTTAAAACTTCCTGAGGTGAAGGGCTCGCCTGCTGTAGTCGGCAACCCAAGTTGATAGATGATCCATCGATAAGCTTAAAAAAAAGGTAGAAAACCGAACAAAACGACTAATCCTTTAATATTCTCTCGCACATAACGCATGGCGCATGGGGTGGCCTTGAATCGCGGGCTCGTAGCAAATGCTACTTTTGCTGTTAGGGTAATCCGGTACTGGTCACCCTGTAATATTAGTTTATTTTCCATATCAGCTTTATAACCAGGACCTCATCGTTTAGTCGTTGTAAGTTTTCATTTTCCTCTCTATCTTTAGTCTAAGTAACAGCTTCGTACAAAGACAATTTAACGAAAATAACGCTATGAGCAGACTTTTCCGTATATGTATTGTCCACATTACTCAATATTCCTACGAATGAACTCATTACTGTTAATTTATCAATAAAAGCAACTCGCACAATATGTTGCGTGTTTGCGCAGCTACCTGCGGCATAACATGTCTCTTATCAAATTAGCGAGACGGTCCCTTAATGGGTTAACCATTAGAGAAGTTGTTAATTTATGTGAACGCTCATTTCAGAGTGCTGGTTATTACGTTTCACTTCTAAATGGAATTATATTTGTTAAATCACCTAGAATTTCAAGCCTAATGCTACTTGAAGATTATGAGCGGTGTATATTATAAGAGTTATAGGAGCTTAGAGAGCGATGACGCAGAGACAGTGGCCCGCGAGTGGCTACTAGGGTTCCCAATACTTTCTTTTCAAAATCAAATACACTGCAAACAAACCGATGGGTGGAGCAAATAAAAAATAGCGATGTTAATGTGTTCTTTTTTAAAATGAAGGGATTCTCGTACCATATTATCATGACCACATTGAGGGGTGTTCATTGTTACGGGCGAATCCGCCACCCTAGGGAGTTATATCGACACTTGCCACTGTCTTCCATGGATTAAACGCAAAGACTTTGAGGACAAACACAATCCACGGTCGAACTACGCCAACAGCTCTTAAGAGTCCGACGCCATACCGCGACGCACTGGGAAGTGCCATCCAGCGGGCTTCCTCGCGCCCTTACTACCAGATTTGGACGGATATCTCCAAGTCTGGTCACAGATTCAATGTCGGTTGCGAGGCCTCTACCTGTCGGTTGCGAGGCGGAAAATAGGAAAAATACAAAGGATGTAAATTTAAATAGTATTAAAATTGACAATCAAATTATTACAATGAAAGATAATCCTGAAAAGTTACTAAATTTTACAAATAGTCACTTTTGTAATGTTGTCTCCAAACTAGCAGAAAAGTTTCGTGGGATAAATAGTTCTGTAATTACTGACCTAAGTAAATCTGATACATCACCTGTGTCCATGTACCTAACGCCTACAAATAGAGACGAAGTAAGGAAAGTAATAGGCAGCCTTAAAAATAAGTCAGCGGTAAAGGATGATGGGGTCGGGACATGCGTATTTAAACTAGCTGAAACCTATCTCAGCCAGCCTATTGCTTTTATTATTAATGATAGTTTTAGATCCGGTTTTTTCTGACAAATTAAAAATTGCCAAAGTATTTCCCGCACATAAAGGGGGAAATAAGCAGGATCTCGATAATTATCTATTTTAAACACGATCTCCAAAATCTTCGAGAAAGTTGCAAAGGCGAGACTCTATAAAATTTTAATTGAAAATAAAATACTCTCAGACAATCAGTTCGGTTTTAGGGTAGGTTTAGGGACAACAGACGCTATAACTGCATTAACAGAATTTATGGTCGAAACGGTGGATAAAGGAGACAAGTGTCTAGGGGTTTTCCTTGTCCTTGCTAAGGCTTTTGACTCCGTTCCACATAACATAACTGAGCAGTGGGGGAATTAACTATACAAGTCTTAAATGATTTGATAGTTACCTATCCAACAGGGTACAAAGTGTCACCATCCAGGGCCTCCAGAGTAAAAGCTAGCATCTCACGTATGGTGTGACACAGGGTAGCGTTTTGGGACCCATTTTATTCCTTGTCTACATAAACGACCTATGTCAGTTACTAGTAGCATTGATTGCAAAATCATCACATATGCCGATGACACTGTTATACTATTCAAGGGTTCAAACTGGGATTACACATTTGAGAAAGCAAACGAGGGCATGGAAATTGTTGAAAATTGGCGAGGAAACCAAGGAAATGTTGAAAAATCAGCTGCCCTTTTAAATGACACGTGCTCGTATTTTGCGGTTTGCAAAATAAGTGGAAAAGTTGCCCATTACCATTGATCATATAGCGTATTAGATTGCTCAACGACATACTATGATTTGGCAACCAGTATTTTACTACGAAACGCAACGTGTAGATGGCACTCCTAATTCTTAAAATGGATTGTTATATTTAATATGGCGACTTTCGTAAAATATAATAGTATGGTGGAGCACTGTAGATAGCGCTCTAAACACGCCTATTCGGTATTTTTTCAAACTTAGCTATTAATATTTTAGTAATATTTACATAAAGATGTCAATTTATAATTTTGTATACAGGTTTCAATACGTTATAATTACACACTTTAATGTACAGAGAGACTTATTAACCTATGTAGATAGAATGCCATATATTGCTGTGATTATATCTCTCCGTATTATCATTAATTACAATGATATTATTTCTGTGATGCGATAGATGTGATGCTATTATTAGATCGTTTGTTAAATTATTGGGTTTTTAATTAAAAAAATCGGTCCAACCCGCCCTCTTCCTAACCGCCCCCCCCCCCAACCTTCCCTCTATCTCACCCTCCCTCTTCCCCCCCCCCCCCACCTGCCCCTCTTCCTACTTCCCCACCTTAACTCACCCCCTCACCCCAGTAACTACCCTCTCCTTCCCCCATCCTTCATCCCCTCTCCTCACTATCCCTCCCCCTCGGCCCTCCTGAGCCCTCCTCCCTCCGCGCGGAAATCCAGCATGTGGTACTATAATTTTTTATTTTTCTCTTTTGATAACTTTTTCATTTTTCTCTTTTGATGACGTATCTACAGACCGAGAGCTATTTTTAGACACCTCAACCAAATTTTTACACCTATCCTTTCTCTCAATTTGGCAGTTACAGGAAAAACACTATTATTGTTCTCTTTTGACGACTTTTTTTAATTTATCTCCTTTGATGACACATCTATGGACTGAGGGCTTTTTTAGACACCTCAACTAAATTTTTACACCTAGCCGTTCTCTCAATATGGCCGTGACAGGAAAAAAAACACGGTACAAATTAATATACAGGTTGGCCAAAAAGTCGTGGATCAAACGAAACAGGGAGATAAAGGAGGTAATTTCCAACAAAAAATCTTTCTACAGCATTGCCATAACTTCATTGCACGAAGGTTCTCTTAAAGGTGGTCTTAAAGTGAGAAGTACTTTTTGTAACGCTTCAAAATTTACGAAAAAAAAATCATTGCTCGTTAAATTTGGTACCAAGAGCTGCAAAACAATTTTTGTATTATTGATACATTATCGAGTCATAATACAACATCTTTTGTTTTATTGCTTTCAGTCAATTATTTTTTTTATTGAATAAATTGTAAAAAAACTCGGTAGTTTCATTGAAAAAAAAAACAAAAAATCATAACCTTCGTGCAATGAAGTTATGGCCATGCTGTAGAAAGATTTTTTGTTGGAAATTACCTCCTTTATTTCCCTGTTTCGTTTGATCCACGACTTTTTGACCACCCTGTATAGATTAGTTTTTCCGTCAATGCTATCAGCGCCACCTGCTTTTCGCCGTCTTGGAAGGATTGCCCAAACTTTCTATGGAGTTGCGCAATCTAATACTATATTTAATCAATGCCACTATTTTAAAAGCCCTGTCGAAATCAACACGCTCAAACTAACAATGAGGTCGATGAAATTTTTGAACAAAAATTTACAGAAAATTGATAAAATAATATGGTGTCGGCGAAGAAAGAGACTTTTAGCGTTTCGTGAGCTGAACGAAGAAGCCTAATGTTTTAAAAACTATATGCTGGCTGTGAACCTCGCTACAGTAAAAGAAAATGTATGTTTGAAAAGAGATTACGATTATTCAGAACCACTTTTGTAATTTGTATCATATAATAGGATTAAAATTACAAATCTAATATTCGTATTAGTCAGCAAAAGGGATGTGATATATATATATTTTTAGCAAAAAATAGCAATTTTTTACTTTTTTAAAACAAAGTTCTATTAATCATAACAAGTTGTATTTCGTTTTACTCCTACTTCCCTGAAATTTCCATTTCGCCTTTTTTTATACTATTTAGGGATATTGCTATACATTAATGTTTTAAATCAGAAAAATGTCTCCTGAAAAAATATTTTTCATGACACTTCGCTTTGAGAAAATGGTCCTCAATTATGCCCGCGGGAGAAATCTTTAAATAACAGCGGTAAAATGTCGTCCAAAAAAGTAAAGGGCTGTACGATACAAGAAAGTCCGCGGCGGCCATTAGCCAGATATTATGTTTCACTTTAATTACCGAAGTTTAAACATTTTGTAATATCTAAGTACTTTATTAATAATTAATGATCTGAATATAATAATTATTAAGGTAAAAAAATTTAAGTCAACAAGCGATTTTGCTTTATGACATTAAAATGGTTTCTTCTTTGATATATTTATAATATGTTATAATAATTAATAGCGCGCGGGCGCCGCTGCTGGGCACAGCGGAATTCGTTAACAATGGCCCGATTTCGTTTCTTTGTGAACTAAAACTGAAATTACTTCAAGCAGACGAGATAGAGCAATACGTTAGAGCGGAATTTGAGGCGATCGATCGTCGATAAAAACTATCTGTTGAACTTATACTCGCGGAACCCATTTCATGCGGTGTTAGATTCAGATGCTTTATGGGTGTTTTAATGCGATGTTGTATGGCTGTTTTAATGCGGTGGGTTGTTATAACGCGAAAAAGTGACAACCGTTCAATTCGCATTCCGCTCTAGCGAATTACCCTGTCTCGTTCACATGAACTAATTTCCGATTTTAGTTCATGAAGAAACGCAATCGAGCTCACCGTTGACTGTCTAATGTGAATGTTAATAAGTTAATGTTTCTCAGGGTAAACTGTAGAAGTGAAATGGATGAATTGAACAAAATATCGCTAGCACTCTGTGATTAAGTCGACAGGACTTATTCAAGACCCGTGACGTCTTCCGCTGGGCAATCGCTCTTTAGCGAGGCTTCACGTGAGCCGGGCCCACTGACTCGGCTTTCTGTGTGTGGCGTCTCAGGGCTGGTATCTCGAGAGGCGCCCAACGGTACCGGCGCCTTAGTGATATGCTATGCGATGACTGCTGTGCTGCGATTCCCGCGCTGGAGGTCTGCTAATCTAACAGACTACGCGGGTACGTCTTCCGGACTTCTTGCATCCTAGTGGGCAGCGGAGCGGGTTCACGAATGTTCTCGTGCAGGCGAAGTTTAGGTCTTTCGGTACATAGCGCGAGCGAGGCGCTTCACGTATTAAAATATAGTTTTTCCAATTACCGTCTTTTATAGCTGTCATTCTGACGTTACGTGCATATAGACAGCGAATATCTATATGTACGTCGTCTATATGAACGTAGGGTGCTTACGCACTATACTGATTCGAGTTTACAAAATGGATGTACCTAACGTGACGTACGGTGAATAAACTTTGCCGTGAACAAGAGCTCACATTTTTTCTACGGCGCGGTGGCGCTGCTAACGTGACGTGCGGTGAAATAAGCTAATGGTTAAAACACATTTTAAAAACAAGCTTTCATTACAATGCTCTGTCCCGAGCCAACCCTGAGTGCAGCAGCCATGTCATAGTGGAACTAAGAAAGGGCCATCATAATTGAACGCTATACAAAATTTCGTTTATGTGCTGTCGACCGATGGGGAGTCCTATCGTTGGAAGCCAACCCTGAGCACAGCAGACATTCATGGTGAAACTTAGAACGGGCTATTATAATTGATTGCGTATACAAAATTTCGTGACTGTGCTGTTGACCGTTGAGGAGTCCCGTTATTGGACGCCAAACCCTGGGCTCGTCAGCCATGTCATGACGAAACCTATAATAGGCTGCCATAATTGAATGCGTATACAAAATTTCGTGTCTGTGCTGTTGAACGTTGAGGAGTTCCCTCGTCGGGAGCCAATCCTCGGTGCAGAATCAGGTCATGCTCACCATAAAATTCATTGTCATTGGAACTGAACCAGCATGTAAAATTTCAACTTCATAAGATAAGAGAAAGTGGTTCTAATTCTGCTTGCAAGATTTGACTTAAACAAACATACTGACAAACATTGCAAGGTAAATAAAATCTTGTACAAACGGTACCGTGGACAAGAGCTCTTATGGGGAATATATCGCCTTCCCTCCAATTTCTATATGTCACCCCTCCCCCCCCTACCCTTACCCCTCTGTGTGTGCGTGTGTGTTTTGTGTGTTGTGCTTTTTGCGTGTATCTAACCCACTGTATCTCAGAATCTACATGACCAATCAGGAAAATTTTGCGTGAAAAAAACTGATGAGAGGTATCCACCGTGTTGTTGTTAAAATGGCTGCCTGTTAAAAAGTTAACAAAATCATCATTCCGTAATACTTGGTCCTACAAAACTAAATAAATGCCCCTAAAAAATTTGAGGATATTACCTAACTCTTGCTTTAGTCACTTTTCGACATCTACAGCGGGTTTCGAATTTAAAATATTATGATTTAAATATTAATTACTTCATAACTATGTTATTATTAATGCTTCAATGGAATAAAACATGTCTTAAAATCCTAAAAATAATAGGTACCACTAACTTTGTTGTTAGTCAATTGTTGAAATATGTAGTCGTTTACTCAATGTAATGTTATATCATCATACAAAAATCGAAAGCATACATGCAGAAAGCATATATCTATCGTAAGAATGGACAATTTATAATTCTCATCGACCTATAAGATACGTATAAGATACATTTCTCATTTAATTTTCTCCGTTTTCTATTATTTCTAAGTGATTTTCTTTATTCGCCCGTATTCCGTTTCTTGCAGGCTTTAAGTAAGCTGGTGTTAAGAATTAGGAACTTAAGCACCGTCTTTATTTAGTTGGTATTCCGTTTCACCAAAATTAAGAACCGGCCTTAAATCTTGAAATTTTCCGTTTTATCTATGGCCGTTCCAAAGCGGGGTCTTAATTTTGACAGATCTGTCACTCGCTCGCCCGCCCGCCGTCTTGTCACCGCACGCTGATTGTCGCCACATTTTCGTTCGTTTTAAAATATACAAATATACAAGGCTTTTTATCATAATTTACAAAAAAAAATGTCGCGGAGCAACAAACATGCACAAAACCCACCTACTCAAAATACTATAAAAGGAAAGGACCGGAAGAAGACTCCACCCGAAGGCGGCAGGAAATGGTATAGCCGAGGTGCAATGGCAACACCGGAAATAAGGAGATGGCGATGTGCAATGCCATCACTAGGAATACCTACCCCGAACGCCCAATAATCAAACACGTCTTAAGTGCCTCCAACGAGGCGTTTATTTTATCATCACAAACAAGCCGTCAACGAGAAGCTAAAGCAAACATCGAAATAAATGGAAGAGAACAGTACAAACCGTCGCGAATCTATCCGCCGTGTTTCGCACGCAAAACGTCACGAAGAAAATAAACAACGAAAACCACATCGCAGCGACTTCTCAGCAGAGAGCTTTTCATATTATACCACGGCAGTCCGAAGACTGGTGGCGAAGGGGAAGGTAACAACTGAGGGCGCCGCGACACAGTGTAAACTCAAAAAAACACGAAAAAACTAACGCGCAAACACGAATCACTTCTGGCGACTTTCCAGTCCAGAGCCTTTCATCCGGTGGCTTCTCAAAGTAGGTCGGGGGAGGGGTCGACCAGTGGCGTCCAGAAGCGATAAACGTGCGAAACTAAATGTGCGAAACACGACACAACTGAAGCTCAAGCGCCGCCCGAGGAACGTCAGCAAGCGACCGCAGACGGCGGGTGACTGCCGCACCGCGCACCGGACCGGTGTATATCTAGCGACCGACCGCGAGTGAAAGAGACGGCGCGAGGCGCGAGGGAGATGACGCGACCGCGATCACGACGAGTAATATATATAGGTGATAGTATATAAGAGAAATCAATCAATCTGTACTCGGCATTTTGAGCAAAATTAACGGCAACTGCAATTCGAACATCGATCGCGAGTTTCATTCTGAACGACGGAAACCCTGGCGACACTGGTGACCCCGACGTGATATAGCAGTTTGATATAGCAGAAACTCCTATATCAAACAGAAATGGGAAGCGACAAACCTTCGCAACTAATACGAAAGATGAGAACGCTAAACATGGGAAAATTACCCGACGGTACACTAAAAACATTGTGGCTCGGGCATCTACCCGCAACGATACGGGCGGTACTAGCAACATCAGACGAAAAAGAACTGGACAAAATGGCGAACCTTGCAGATCGAATGATGGAAGTCACAGCAAACGAAAAAAGCGAGATCAACAAAATCGAAGCGACAACAACCAACATGGCAGCGATTGAAAGGAAGCTAGAGGAACTGCCAAAACAGATCGAACGGCTACAAGCGAGAAGAGCAGAAGAAAATACCTCCAGCACGCACAACATCAGAAGACGGGAGGAACAAAGCACCTGCTACTTCCATAAGCGTTTCGGAAGCACAGCACGAAAATGCCAGAAACCGTGCGACTTCGAACAGACACCGCAGAACCAGGAAAATTACAAGAGGCGCCAAGAATAGCTCAACTTGGCGCCGAAACAAATAACCGCCTATACGTCCACGACAGGAGAACGCAACAACAGTTCCTGATCGACACAGGAGCAAACGTCAGCGTCATACCCAAACGAAGATGCGACGCACAACAAAAAGAAGAGCTTCTCTTACTGGCAGCCAACGGCTCAAATATATCAACATACGGAAAGAGAACCATCATGCTGGACCTCGGATTCGACCAACAATTACAAGCAACCTTCACCATCGCTGATGTCAAACAACACATCCTTGGAGCGGACTTTCTACACCAACATCACCTGCTGGTGGACCTTAACCGAAAGAGGCTCCTAATGAAAACGAAGGACAACAAATACGTCGAGAAAAACCACATATCGCAACCAGCGGTATTCCCAATCGAGACCAACCAAGAATTCAAGAAGATCTTCGAGAGCTTCCCCAACATACTCTCGAACACGTCACAACCAAGACAACCTAAACACGACATAGTACACCACATCGAAACTGAAGGAAGACCGGTATTCGCGCGCCCGAGACCACTAAACCCGGAAAGATACGCGGCAGCGAAGAAAGTTTTCGATGAGATGATAGAGGCAGGTGTATGTAGACCTTCGAAAAGCCAATGGGCAAGTCCACTGCATCTGGTACAGAAAAGCAACGGTGAATTCCGTCCATGTGGAGACTACAGACGGCTGAATAGCATTACAGTGCCGGATCGGTATACTGTTCCCAGAATACACGATTTCACTCACGCTCTACAAGGAAAAACGATATTCACGTCACTGAACCTGGTGAAGGCATACACGCAAATACCAGTAAGGCTCGAAAATATTGAGAAGACCGCCATTACCACCCCGTTCGGATTATTTGAAATGACCCGTATGTCCTTCGGACTCCGCAACGGAGCACAAACCATGCAACGACTTATGGATCAGGTGCTCCGGGGCCTACCGTTCGCATACGCCTACATTGACGATATCCTTATAGCGTCAGAGGACGAAACGACCCATAAGGAACACATCACAGAGATACTGGAGAGACTGGACAAACAAGGCATCACCATAAACCTACAGAAATGTCAGATCGCACAGCCAGAGCTCGACTTCCTAGGATATACAGTCAACTCAACAGGAATACGACCAAAAGCCGTCAAGGTGGAGGCAATAAAAAACTTTCCGAAACCAAAGGATGTCCAGGAACTTCGACGCTTCCTGGGCATGGTCAATTTCTACAGGCACAGCATCCCAGAAGCAGCACATCGACAAGCCAAACTAAACATATTCCTGAAAGAGACAAAAAAGAACGACCACACAAAAATAGAATGGACAGAAGAGAGCACCGAAGCCTTCAACCAATGCAGACAGAGCATAGAGGAAGCGGTTCTACTGGCGCATCCAATCGCACATGCACCGTTGACACTAATGACGGATGCGTCAAATACATGGGCGGGTGCAGCACTGCAGCAGAAACAAGGAGAAAAATGGGAGCCATTAGGATTTTTTTCAAAAGCCTTGTCACACGCGCAACAACAATATGCGGCATACGACAAAGAATTACTGGCGATATACCTGGCAGTGCGATACTTCCGGAAGATGGTAGAAGGGAGAGAGCTGATAATATATACAGACCACAAACCGCTCATTCACGCATTTTAAAAAAATAAACGATACGCCAACAGAAACGCTGATACGCATTAGACACTCATCGTACATCGCACAATTCGCAACGGCAATCGAATGTCTCCCGGGAAAGAAGAACGTGGTAGCAGACGCCTTATCCAGGATTGAGGAAGTAGGATGCCCTGAGACTTTCGAGTACGATGAACTGGCGAGACAACAAAAAACGGACGAGGAATTAAAAGCACTACAACAGAAAGAAAAATTTAAATTCAAATTACTCAAACAAGACAACAAAGAAACTGAAATCTGGTGCGAAACTACGGCAAACAGACCAAGACCATACATAGCAGCGGCACTACGGCAAACAGCGATAAAAATAATCCACAACCCTAGTCACCCGGGAATTCGAACGACAAGAAAGATGACAGCTGAAATTTTGTTCTGGCCACGCATGAACAAAGACAGCGCAGATTACGCCAAAACATGCATCCCGTGCCAACGAGCAAAGGTACACATACACACGCGTACGCCAATAGGAAAGATCATGGAAGCCGACAGATTAGAGCATGTACACATCAATATCGTGGGTCCGCTCGAAATATCCAACGGATATAGGTACCTATTAACGATGTTGGATAGAGGTACAAAATGGCCGGAAGCGATACCTATATGAGATATACAAGCCGAGACAATCGCAAAGAAATTTTTTGAGGGATGGATAGCGAGATTCGGCGTTCCTGCAAGAATCACGACCGAGCAGGGGAGACAATTCGAATCGGAACTTTTTACAAAACTCGCACAACTACTGGGTGCAAAAAAGATTCACACCACGCCATTTCACCCACAGGCGAACGGACTAGTGGAAAGATGGCATCGATCTTTAAAAGCGGCATTGATGGCAAGGATGAATACGAAAGAGTTGGCAAACGAGATTCCAACCGTCATGATGGGTCTAAGAGCAGCCTTAAAGGAGGATATGGACGCCAGTCCAGCAGAAATGTTATATGGAACCAACATAAGATTGCCAGGCGAATTTTTCGAAAATGGAAAAAAAACGACAGTACCAGAAGTCCTCCAACAATTAAGGGAAACATTCGAACATCAAAGACCGAAGAGGGAGCGGGAAAACACAACAAGGATATTTGTTCACCCGAACTTGAAGGAAGCAACCCACGTCTTCATAAGAGACGACACTGTAAGACGGCCATTACAAGCTCCATACAAAGGACCCTTTAGAGTGGTGAAGAAACGCGAAGAAACGTTCGACATAGAACAAAACAGGAGAATAGTCACTGTCTCTCTGGATAGACTGAAGCCTTGTTACATGTCTAGGGAAGACGAAACCTCTCAGGCAACAACGCAACAAAAAGAAAATAATACAACTGTATCGAGATATGGAAGAATCAATTTGTACTCGGCATTTTGAGCGAAATAAATAACAACTGCAATTCAAACATCGATCGCGAGTTTCATTCTGAACGACGGAAACCCTCGCGACACTGGTGACCCCGACGTGATATAGCAGTTTGATATAGCAGAAACTCCTATATCAAACAGAAATGGGAAGCGACAAACCTTCGCAACTAATACGAAAGATGAGAACGCTAAACATGGGAAAATTACCCGACGGTACACTGAAAACATTGTGGCTCGGGCATAATCGCGACAAAAAAGTCTTCGAAATCAATAGAAAAACAAGAGCTACACGGCTTTCAGACACAGACTGCTTGATTTAGACCGTTCTTAGTTAACACCCCGAACAGGACCTATCCACCGTAATACTTGTAAAAACGGAATACGGAAATGGGTCTAAACAGTGCTTAACGACAATTTAAGCCCCTGATGAGCGCTATAAAAGCCCGCTCCAGTTAGGACCCATGAAAGGGAATATCAAAACGTTTATCGCGATTTTAGACCCCAAGTTAGACACCTGCGAGAAACGGAATACGGGCCAGACAGAGCCTTCACTCACTTTCGTCGTTCTATTTTTGTAACTGTTTCTTCTCTGTTGCCTCGTGTTAAATTAAGACAATATTTATTTTTAATGTACATACAATTATATTGCAGAAGACTTTTCCTCCGAAAATCTTTCCAGGGATAGATAAATATCAAGTTATGAGAATATTAGTGTAAACAGAACCAGCGTGGCAACGAACGCCCCCACTTAAACAGGCATGGGGTGGGGTCGACGAGCGAGAGGGGGAATTCACGCCCACTTTTCGGCTATTGAAACGGTGAGCTAGCGACTTTTTACGCTATCGAGGCTGTGTACAATTAGTATTAATAACAATGCATTCCGCCCACAGGAAAGTAACAACCCTGAATCGAAGGCGGTATTGTGAATAGATCAAAGGCTTTGCCACACTGGTAGTGCTAGTACACTGTGATATTGGGCCCGATTGCGTTTTTTCTTAAACTAAAATCGTAATCGGTTCATGCGAGCGAAACAGGCCAATACGTTAGAGCGGAATAAGAAATGAATGGTTGGGACCGATTGCGTTTATTCGTGAACTAAAACTGAAATTAGTTCAAGCGAACGAGACAGAACAATACGTTAGAGTGGAATATGAAATGAACGATCGTCGTTTTTTCCCGCTTCGAAACTACCTGTCGAACTTACAGCCGTCTGAATAAGTTTGAACACATTTCTGGCGGTCTTAGATTCATGCTTTTATATTAGATGCTTTATCTTGCAGTTTAGATGCTTTATGAAATTCGGAGACTATCGCGGTTATTTGACATTATAAATAAGATAAAAAACGAATTTACCGCGTGAATTTTGTAGCACCCGACGTTTCGGCTACGTTGCAGCCGCCGTTGTCCAGGGTAGACTGAAAGAGCTGTCAATCCGTTGTTACGCCAGTAGGCCGCCATTTTAACAACAAACATACCTCTCATCAGCTTTTCAAATCTTGAAATTAGGATGAATTATTATTTTAACGCAGAATTGTCCTAATTGGTCGTGTAGGTTCTGAGATACAGTGAGTACAGACACACACACAGAGCACACGGCGAGGGGGGGGGCACATATAGAAATTGATTTGGCAGGAGGGGGGGGGGGGCGTGATGAAAGCAGTTATTTAGCCTTTTTTGATAGAAATTAAAAGTCCTTAAACGCGCATATTAAATTGCGACAAAAATTAGGCTAGTAAATTGGGCTTCAGGTTTTATACCAACATACCAACTGATTAGTGGCTGATTATCAAACATCCCTGATACATTTCTCGAAACCTTTATCCTGAGTTTATGGGAACTCCAAAAACTTAAAATATGTAAATTTATTGAAATCTAAATTCAAAACTCAACACAGCAATATTGTTCTTTCCCGGAGAATAACGAAACTGTACGTTAAAGAAACAGTAGGTATGTCAAATTATATGTATTGTTTTAAAATTACTTCGCGTTGGTTTTTACTTCCCCAAAAAAATACATCGTGCTACGCAAAGTATGTTTCTAGGTATTAGTTCTTGTTTTCATAAATGATCAAATGGTGTGTTGAGTATTTTACAGATACAGCCCTTATAAAATAAGATATGATTTAATTTTTCGAAACCGCCAGATCGAAATTTTCCATGATCACAATAATTTCCGTATGGGAAAATGAAAGCCAATTCTAGTCACGTCAAAATTACATCACATCAACGCAACGGCATCTGTCGAGCGCACGAAAAGAGGACGCTTCGGGCGATGCGGAATTATTTCCTTTTTCCCTATTTACATAACATATTTTATACCACTTTTCAGCCTTAAACAAATATTCACATTTCATCAGCCGAATGAGCTGAAGATTTCGCTCTGAAAACCGAAAAGATCACAGACGATATAACGATACGGGCGTATTTAAATTTCAGGATCGAGCCGAAAATATAAATGACATCTATAAACGAGGTTTCAAAATAAATTATTAGGATGACGGAGAGGAATTACTTGTTGATTTTTTTAATCGTTACAGTTGCCTGCTGTTTTTGATTTTCGTTTTGGTTCTATTTTTGTGTAAATGTTTTAATACTCTCCACTAAATGCAATATTGCATTCGAGTGTTGTTAAAAAGTTGTATTTTATTATGCTTATTTATTTTATTTTATTTATTTATTTACCAAAATATAATTAGTATTACAGATAATTCCAAATCGTGAATTATTCTATACCATATTATAAACATATCCGAGTAGTTAGGTTGGGATCTCGGGTTACGAAATAACCGCCTACACTAAAAAATATATTGGATTGATTCTTATATTACCATTTTATTATTACGGTTTTATACGATATAACGATGTTTCAATCGTAATTTTATTGAATTACAAGAAATTTTGTTGAAAGTCCATTACTCGATTATATGCAACAACATTTTCCTTACGGTTAATACGGAAATAACAGTATACTATGTTTCAACATGTTTCATGTGTCGGAATAGTAGTATACGTACGTTTATAGAACACTCGGTATACTACTACATGCTGTCATGTTAGAAGCGAGATCCTAAGGCGCGCCGCAATGAAATAATATTTTGTTTTAACATTACAGCACTGTAACTACCATCACGTTAACACCGTTACGCGTCTTGTTAATTCATACTTACGGACCACCATCCTAGTTATATACGTAATCCTTGTAGATACATGTATGTATATTTCCGTGTATTATATCGTTATATTTTTCTCAGTGTCTTAAAACATTATTGCTTATTAGTATTATTGCTTAAAGAGTATTCTTCTTATGGACTTATGTACATAAGTGTCTTTTAAAGTAGTTTTCCTGTTTATCGATGATAAAGGATTCATAACTTCTGATCGGTTTTATCACCCTCCTTTTTGATCACTCCTGTCTGATCATAGACTCTAATGACTAAGAATCAATTATAGAAAATGTCTACTAAATTTTATCGCCATACTAATTTCAGTAGACATATGTCAATAATTCAGTTGTCATGTAGTTAACTATCACAAATAAATATATTTCATATTTACTCATGTGGTATCTAATATGAAAATCGGTTCAAAGTTTATCGAACATGTTGTGGAAATCACTAATTTTATAAATAGCATATGCAATGACATCATTTTAAATCCCAATTTCGATCTCTTTTATTTCCAAATCCTGGATCGCATTTGGAAGCATATTATAGGGTATAAAGACTAAGCATACGTAAGATTTTTGGGTTAACGTCAGTCGAACTTTGGGAAGACATATGCTATTGTTGACGCCATGTACCTGTGTAGTATATCCTGGTCAAACGTGCACTCGGATTGGTGAGTTTCTGCATATACTAGACATCTGAATATATAATAAAACGTCATCGTAAGCAATTTATACTTTTTAACACATTTTTACACAATGGGGGATATTCTGTAGTACTAAGCAAGAGTTTTGTAATATTTTCAATTCATGATTACTTGTAAAGAAATGTACAAACAAATAAATACATATTTTTTAAAAAGGCGTTAGTATAATAAATATCTCCCCCCCCCCCTCCCACCTCTCCCACACAGGCTTCAACCCTCTCCTCTGTTGAATATTTAAAATATTGGAAATAGGCATTAAGAAACACTACACCTTTTAATATTCCCTTCAAACTTTGCCAAAACAAATATAAAGCAATAAACGTGTATCGTATTACTGTATTAATAGCCAATCTTATTCTATTTGTCGATCACTTATCGAATTTCTTTTTCTACGAAATTTTATTAATACCTGCTTACCGCGTATTTGGCATTTCGCTCAGTGTCATTGACTTTCGTAGGCTGAGAATTTAATGAAACCCCGTCAAGAATCGGTTATCAGATTACAAAGTCACTTGGGAATTCAGTGTTTATTGCCATAACAAAGTATGCTATTTAAGAAACGATTCTCGAAATTTTAAATATTACGACGATTTTGGTCTTTTCGGAAATGTATTTTAAAAATCAATCTGATACTTTAGTGGATAAATTAATGTAAACAGTAGCTAAACTTCTGACATCCCGCTTACACGGCGTGTCTGTGTTCAGAATTAAAAACGGAACCAAAAAAGTTTTTTTATTTTTTTATTTGGTTTCACATACAGAGTTACTTATTGAATGAACAATCGTACTTTGTGGGAATTCCCTATATGGGGCTTTCGCGCTCGAAAATGACCACTTCAAAACCACTACTGAGCCGGCCAGTAGTAGTTTGGTCGCAGTCCGCTGGCAGACAGCTGACCGTTTCCGGTGTGAGTGCTGCCGCGAAGCGTATTGGCGCGCTATTCTCTCGCATACTGTTCAATTTATTGCTCTGTCTCTGTCACATGATTGACGATCAAAGGGCATGGAGCCAACTTATTTGTATCTGAGGGCATATCTAGCTAATATATGGATGGAGCTAATGGGTCCTGTTGCAGTTAGGCCACTAAGACCCATGTGTAGGGTCGGCGTAAAGCACGGGTCAACACCCATCCGGCGGCTTCCACGCAGAAGTGCGAGCCGGGTAGGACTCTGGCCTGCGGGCCAGTTTCCCTAGGAGTCAACCCTCGGTCACTCGTCAGCCAATGCGGCGTGCGGCGTCAGCCGATCAATTGTGCATTCCGATTGATAGCCGGGGGAGTCTGGAAACAGTATTATTTCCTATATAGCGGGGGTAGTTGTTAACATTACGGAAACTGCTCTTGAAAGGACCATTTGGCTACCCTATTCCGGGAAAAACCGGGCGAAGGATGCCGTGGTCCGCGATAGATTCGGTAGACACCGTATCACCGCTACTTAAGAGGGGGGCACCGCGCAAGCGACCTCGAACCTGTATCCTGTCGGGAGGTATCCTGATGGTTAGTTCCAGACGGAGATATCGTTTCAAACTGGTAGTCAGGGTGCTAGGCTGCCCGCTTTGTATTGTCTCTTCACTCATACCACGACTGAAAGAACGATCTCTTATCATTATACCAGTCTGGGGTGATGAGTTCGCCCGTTGTCGTTGATACCGCCCGACTATCGTACTGTGTTGAACAACATGTCCTTCTATTGCAGCACAAATAAAATTACATATTAATTATTAGAATGGCGACCCTAGCACTCCAAGCGACGCGCCACAACAATCGGTATATGAGAAAACGAAGACTATTGCGTTTGTTTGACATTATACAGTGGGTAGTCATTTTATTAGAGCCACTGTGGCTAAAATTATTCGTGATTAAATATGGGTTTAACATACCATAAGTCAAAGACTCTAAAAACTTAAAAATAAATGTTGTTTAGGAGAATAAAATTGTTGAATTATGCAAATTAGTACTAAAATTCACAGTGGCTCTAATATAATGACCACCCACTGTAAATAGGATAAAAACAAATTTTCCGCGTGATGTTTATAGCATACGACGTTTCGGCGATGTTGCAACCGCCGTTGTCCAAGGTAGACTGGAATCTTCAAAGTCTACCCTGGACAACGATAGTTGCAACATCGCCGAAACATCGTGTGCTACAAATTACACGCGGTAAATTCGTTCTTATCCTACTAATTATAAATTCAGTATATACTTCTGCGGCGGTCCTTAATTGAAATACTGTTTAAAATTATCTCCTGTGGAAATAGCATCGTTTCGTAATTAGTCACGTATCCCTAACACAGCTCGCCTCATTGCTCTTTTGACCATCCTCATTCTCCTCCGGCAGATACTGTTTCAATGTAAAAAGCTTGCTGATTTTAAATAGGCAATATCCAGTTGCTTCCTTCGTTATATTTTACCATAGGAATACATTTTTCTCATATAAAAGCAACGTTAATATCTTTATTTCACAGACGGTTGGACGCTAAAATGACTGAAAAATTTCAGCCTGCGGTTAGAATCGTGAAACTTTTTGTTGAGGTCTTAGAGATGTTCCTTTTGGTCCGATGGAGTAAAGCCTACTTAGCAGCGGCTTGTAATTATTTGGCAATCTAAGTACCACGACCTTTACCATGCCCGTATATTACATCCCATTTTTACTTTTCCAATAAAATACATTGTGTTATAGTATGTGAATAGGGAAAGCCATATTTCGAGCCAAAATTACGTGATATTTTCCGAGACCCCCCTCTCCCCCACGTGAGGTTAGGTGAGATTCACCCGACGTTTCCCCCCCCCCCCCTCCCCTAAATGCCTCACTTAATTAATGGACGCCCCCTAAGTGTTAACGTAATATAAAATTACCAAAAATAGTACCTCTATATTTACTTAAAATCATAAATTAAAAAATGTATATACTTAACATGATTTGATTAATATAATACATATGATTAATATATACATAATATAATGTATATACTTAATATGATTTGATTAATATAATACATGTATATGTAGGTATACATAAATATGAGTAAATAAGTGGAGATCCGAGTTTGCACCGGATCTCCGCGTTTTAGATCAGGACAATGCAAAAAAGTAATTTCTGTAAAATGTCTGTCATTGTATATATGTATGTATGAGCGACCAATTAAGGAAAAATACATACAAAATAGTTCATCCTAATGCCGAAAATAAGAGATATCCACCATTTTCTCACAAAATAGCGGCCTTTATCAAAATTTACCAAAAAGTGAATCCCTTAACCCTCAAACCGCGGGCGATTTCTCAATTTTTCGTACAAATTCGCGGGAAAATTTCAGTAGCTTTTTAAAATATTTGCGTTTGTATATCATTGAACAGGTTTAGTTGCCTTTACTCCCGGAGTTGGAGTGAAAGGAAATGCTGGAGGAGCAGCCGTCATATTGTTCATATCAACTTTATTCCACACACGACAACTTGCTAAATAGATCCACGTCGTCCTCGAATTGCTAATCAATTTTATTGAAGTCTCTTCAGAACTTAAATCGCTTCCCAAATTTTTGGATTCATAGCTGTCCGAGTTATCAGAATATATTACGCGTTTCGGCTTATTGACAATGAATGTACGGTCGCAATAACTGAACGGATATACCGCGCACAACTGAATGTAAATTATGTGAAGTCATTTTTGCTGCTTAAAGGGTAATTTTTTGCTGTTTAAAGAGAAAAAAATACGTGTGGCACTCGGGGACTGCCGCGGTAAATCTATTGCATAGCATTTTTAACAACTTATGCAATTATAATTATTTATTTATTTTATTTATTTTATTTTTTCTGATATCAGATAACTGCGCTCTATCGGAAAACGTTGAAATTTTTCCGAATCAATTGCGGCTGCGGTAGCAAATGATTCGGAATAATTTAAACGTCTTCCGATAGAGCGCCGCGCACTATTTTTTTATTCGATAAAGCAAAAAAAAAACGGATTATTCGAAAAAATCTTAGATAAAAAGATAGATAATTGAGTTATCTTTAAAATGGTGCAGGTTTCATAATAATACGCCAGATAGTATTTGCGTAGTAGTCGTTTTTGTGTTCGGTTAGACCTAATTTCACAAATTAATTACACTATGTAATATAAACAAAATCTAAAATATTCAAAGCTAAGAATATGAGGAAAATGTTCTTGTTTAACATATATTTTTTTCGAATCATAAGCAGTACTCATTTGGACGTAATTATCAGTTTAAAATCATTAATTTTCGTTAAGAAATTTCTTCATTCGGTCGCCGCGCTGGCCTCTAGGCCCGCGATAAAAGCTATGCAATAGCTTAAAAACTGGTAAAAACAAGTCGGTCCGAGTCGCACATGTAACTTGTGAAGGTGAAAATACCCATCGTCTAAGTTGGAAGGGAAATAGCGTCTCCCGACGCAGACATTACCCAGAAAACATATGGAACGCTATAATAGCGTGCCCCGCGATTTCGCATGGAAGGAGCTAAACGCGTACCTGCGCGTCGCGTCGCCGCGGTTGGGGGGTTAATACTAGTACTGCAAAAATAAATAAATGGGACGTTGCCAACAACTTTTACTTATGCTTTTTTCCGACATCTTCAGCAAAATTTTAATCAAAAATGATATAATCTGAAAATTTAATTCTTCATAATTCCGATAATATTAATTCTATTCTGGAAAACAAAAGTATCTCAGAATCCAGAGAAAAATGGATATAAATTGTTGTAATTATTACCGCCAATAGACTGTTCAGCGATGGATTGTTGTATTCACCAAGACGACATTTGGAAAAGTATATGATACCGTGTATCAAATAGATTTTTTATTAATCATGTTTTAAAGGTTATTTCAAACGAGTGTTGACGAGCCATTTTGAAGTCATATTTAGCCAACACGGCTTATCCTGTCATAGCCATACAATTTGTCTGATTGTGGGCATTACCGGGTATGTTATCGTGTTTATACGATAGTAGATTGTGACGTTTCCGGAATGGACAAGAAAACGCAGTAATTAAACAGGTTTTTTTTTCAGTGGCAACCCTCGGGCGCTATCTTCAGGCTTTCGTCATCAAATGTAATAGAAAGTACTGAAGACAAAAAAACAAACGCGCCCAAACTCGATCTTAGAACTTTCTATCAGGGAGTTCCAGTGGCAATCTTCCGACTCCATCTTCAGACCCTCGTCATCATGTGTAATAGAAAATACTTATGATAACAAAACATTCTATCCGATATTCGACTGTCCTAGCATTTCCCATCAGGGAATTCCAGTCGCTACATTTCGGCTCCATCATCAAATCAACTCAATGGTACCATAATATTGCACCGATGGTACCATAATGATCACCGACCTTACGTAAGTATGCCAACTATAATTTTCAGTTCATTCAAATATCAGGAAGCGGTTAAAAAATGGTATACAAATTTCGAAACGGACAACTTACACACGAAAATTGCATGTTAAAATAACGCCTTTAAAAAGATTGTTAAATTGGATACATTGCTCTCAAATTTTAAGAATTGAATATTTGCCAACGTTAAATAAATTCCATATTATTTTTAACAGCCCAGTTAGTTAGGCAATCTATGTCGTATTGTATATTTACCTGTATCTGTAAGAAAAAGGTACAGGGTATTTTGACTAAAAACCCCATTTATAGCATTGAGGATTTCGACAATATCAATTTTTCGCAGCTCTATTGACCTACTTGACTATTATTATTCCTTATTCTTCTATTATTGACTATTTTACAATTAATTGCGTTTTTTTTTTCGTCTTCTAACTATTTATTGACTATAATTATTATTACTGATTTCTTTGTATTTGTGTTTTATCTTTAAAATATCTTCCCGTATGATAATTTGTGAAATTATCCAATATTTCTTTGATTATTTAGTACTTAGGATTATATAGAAAATTAGATAGAAAATTTTACGAAATTACTTCAGAATTTCGATTGAAAATATTGGAAAATGTTGTTTCCTCTACATATATAACCTAGAAAATCTGCGCTTGGATGTTCAACGTTCATACCTTGCAATACCGACGTTCATATCTTATACCTTATAGAAAGGTATTTATATCTTATAGAAATCTTATAGAAAGGTATCTTATAGAAAGCTATTTATATTATACTTGTTATTTTTATTACTTTTGACATAACCAAGTGTAGGAACTCCTATCAACTGGTTTAAAATAAAAAAATAAAAAAAATAAAAATTAAAAATAATAATCAGGTATCACGTTATATATTTAAACATCATCCTCAAATCATTTTGAATGTGGTTGAACGTAAAACGTATAGCGGTATAAATTGCACTATCGATGGTTGTTGCCGAAAGAAGAGATGATGCATCCACATATTGAGTTGTCAACCACAACGGGCGAACCCGTCACCGCAGGACGTTTTAACGATTGTTCGTTCTATCGACCGTGCAGTGAGCGTAGAAGACTTGGGACATAACAAATCCAACGTCTAGCTACGCCACAACCCGTGAGAGCCACAACCCATGATGCATCCACAATATTTAGACGACTTAGTAGTTAATTGTCGCTATCACCAGAAGTATATATCGATTTTTTTTTTGAATCGCATAGTATTTGCTTAACTGCTGTCAAAAAAATACGACTGTATTTTAATTGTTCGATAATTACGCAAACTTAACAAGTAAACATATTAAAAAAGAATAAAAAACACGACTGCCGTTACAGAAAGTGAACTATTGTATTCATGGTTACTTTTATTACGGTTGTTTTTATGATATATTTGTGGTTTGCGTGTACACCTATCCATATAGATACATCTATATTTTCAGAATGTACTTAATTAGACCTTTTATTTGACGATAAACACTATATATTTATGTTAATTTAGACATTTAGAAAACTATTTGTCAATATTTGGAGAATTAAGATTTCTATGATACTCAGGATGTCATAAAGATTCTGACAATACTACACACTTCTAAATCGGTTTAAGCGTTTAGAAGTTATGGTGGAATAAAGAAACTAAAAACATACATAGATAAACCCTGAACGTCAACATCGGCAGTCGTGTAATAATGACATCTATTATTAGAGAACCCTATAAGTATATCGAAATAGTTTATATTTTATATTTTATAATGTTTTATATTTTATTGTCAATCCTACTTTCGATCGCTTACTTGCAAAAGACATCTCAAGAGTCGCCACCTGTAATATAGTAATACCCACGCAATGCTTTCGCATAAAAATACTTTCTTTGAATAAATAATAGAGCATACTACGCCTTGTTATATGAGCACTTTTCTAATATGTGTCTTTTTTCTCGTATTTTTTTGCTTTTCTAGCTATATTTACATACAATTTCAGTTTAGGGCTTTTAGATAACTGTTATATTTAATCATGAATGAACGTAGGTTCGTGAATCATAATTATAAGAAGTGCTTCGTCCGATGTGATAAGCATAATATTATTATACGTGTAGTAATTTGAGATAAAAAGTATTAGGTACGTATATCTCAGCTGTCACGCGCATGTTCTTTTTTGTTAGTTATGTTTTCATATGCTTGAATATCTTGTAATAATGGGTAGTTTACCCATTATTAAGGGATTCTTCGGACGAAGCATTTCGTTCAATTTGATAAAACTTCTCATACCTAGAGGTACACTACCGCTCAAACTTATTTGGGTACCCACTTTTTATTGTACTGTTTTTAAGAACATTTGAGTCTTCCCCGAAGTGCATTTATATCGCTCATAAATCAAATTTCTTAAAGCGCCCATTACCTAGTAGGCGCCCATTATAAAGGTATCGAACATCAATGAAAGTTTAGGAATAAAAATGTCATTTAACGATTCTGGGAAGAATTTATTAATTTTATTGTATAGCTTTACCTATATGTCCTTATTAACCCGTCGGACGCCAACAGTGCCCATAGGCACTTTGCGTCGTTTGACAGATCCGCGCGTAACCGTTTCGGCCGGCTCCCATATATATTATATAAATATATAATATACATGACTAACAAGAATAAATACTAGATAATAATTCGACCGGTTAGTTTTTATTAAAGTTTATTTAGGCGTTGTTTGCCTAAATAAACTTTAATAACAAAAAATAATTAGGGCTATCTACAATGCAATGTATAAATTATTCCCAGATGTTTAAGTTATTCTTTTATATCTGAACTACCGTTAAGGTCCGACACTTTTAATAGGGATTATGGCCTACTAAGTAATAGGCGCTTAACCTGTCGGACGCCAACAGCGCCTATATGCACTTTGCGTCGTTTGACAGATCCGCGTAACCGCTTCGGCCGGCCCTCATATATATTATCTTATATATAAAAATGAATCGCCGTGCGTTAGTCTCGCAGGATCTCGGAAATGACTCGACTGATTCGAATTATTTTATTTTTATTTTGTTTGGCTT
>OX155960.1:27321332-27480805 GCA_944548615.1 Micropterix aruncella | reverse complement strand
GGAAAGCGCAGCTTCATAGTCACCGTGATTTGGGGAATGTTCATAGACGGAGTTGAAATAATTAGAAAATAACTGGGCTATATCATTTACGTTACTCGCGGACAGATCATTATAATGCATAGTCTGTGGGAAAGCGGGACTTGACTGTTGAGTTTTGACATAACGCCAAAAAGATTTTGCATCGTTTTTTATATTTTGCTGAGTCGCTTCAATATACCGATTAAAGCAGTTTTTCGTAATAATTTTCTGTCTAGCGCGTAGGACGGAAAAGGGTTCATAGTCTAATGGGTTTTTATATTTTTTCCATTTGCGGTGGTACAGTGATTTCTCCTTAATTACGTTTATAAGAGGTTTACTATACCATACGGGGTAGCCATTGCTATTTATTTTTTTAGAAGGAATATGATCTACGATAATTTTATTTAAAATTGAATAAAATATTTCCACGCATTTATTTACATCCATATCAATAAAGAGAGCATCAAAATCATGACTGTTAATTATTTCGTTTATATCTGCGTAGTTGCCTTTTTTGAATAATCGAATCGTTCGAATTTCAGGACAATATCGGATGGGGGTGGAGACCCCTTTTTCTTCCTTCTTTCAAATATCACATTTCTAATTAATGAACAGTTTATAGTCACGTCAAAAAAACTTCTACTAAAGTTTAAAAATAATTAAAATTCTCGAAATCTGGCAAGAAGATTGCTTTTTCTTCCAAACTAATTACTGGCGAACGCAGAAAACTAAAGGTTTTTTAAAATTGATTTTGTTTGAAATCTTTCTATTGGAGAAAATAGGCGTCGCTGAAAATAAGTAAAAATGTATATATATATATATATATATATATATATATATATATAAATATATATATATACATATATATATATATATATATATATATATATATATATATATATATATATATATATATATATATATATATATATATATATATATATATATATATATATATATATATATATATATATATATATATATATATATATATATATATATATATATATATATATATATATATATATATATATATATATATATATATATATATATATATATATATATTGATAATAAACTCAGCCTTATTGTATCATATTTTAAATGTTGGTAGCATTCGAAATTTGAATTATTTCGATATGTCACCTTCATTTATGTCACGGCTTTGCCGAAGTGATCAATTTGTTTAATTTTTGATTTTTTCGCTTTAATTCGTCTCAATTGGAGGCATTTTATGTTGCAAAAGGATTAGCTTGATTTTTGAGATATATGGTTGAATAGTGATCTTTAGTCGACTGCAAAAGGACCTTTAAACTTACAATGCACCGTCGAAAGTCGTGCACATCCGTAAGTATATCTCATTCAAATATTAGCATTTCCCGATCCAAGCTGGGATTTCCTTCGCTGCTTTTTAAGTAGCTTTTACTAATTTTATTTTAAATATATATATATATATATATATATATATATATATATATATATATATATATATATATATATATATATATATATATATATATATATATATATATATATATATATATATATATATATATATATATATATATATATATATATATATATATATATATATATATATATATATATATATATATATATATATATATATATATATATATATATATATATATATATATATATATATGTATATATATATATATATATATATATATATATATATATATATATATATATATATATATATATATATATATATAGTTATATTTGATAAGGTTTGTAAAGAAATCCGTTTATAGGATGATGTTTTTATTTAAAATAAAATTAGTAAAAGCTACTTAAGAAGTAGCGAAGGAAATCCCAGCTTGTATTGGGAAATGCTTATGTTTGAATGAGATATACTTACGGATGTGCACAACTTTCGACGGTGCAATGTAAGTTTAAAGGTCCTTTTGCAGTCGACTAACGATCACTATTCATCCATATATCTCATAAATAGGGCTTATCCTTATGCAACACAGAAAATGCCTTCAATTGAGACGAATTAAGCGAAAAAATAAAAAATTTAACTATTAATCACTTCGGCAAAGCCGTTTTCCAAATGAAAGTGACATTACGAAATAATTCAAATTTCGAATGCTACCAACATTTAAAATATGATACAATTGGCTGAGTTTGTTATCAACGAGCCATTAAATCGAAATAAAAATAAAAAACCTCCATATGCTCAATGAAATGAAAGAAGAAACTTCAATCTTAATTTCTGGCAGAGGAGTTTATAATAAAGATTGTATAATGTTATCAAAATAGGGTAAACCTATAAAAAATTGTATAATATTAAAAAATTGTAAAGAAATATTGTAGAAAACAGTATAAATATATATATATATATATATATATATATATATATATATATATATATATATATATATATATATATATATATATATATATATATATATATATATATATATATATATATATATATATATATATATATATATGTATATATATATATATATATATATATATATATATATATATATATATATATATATATATATATATATATATATATATATATATATATATATATATATATATATATATATATATATATATATATATATATATATATATATATATATATATATGCTGACTTATATATTGTTGATTTCGCCGCTATTCCACAAAAATTCTGATTTTCCATCTATGGCCGGGTCCTATTAAACAAAATTTAAAATACCTACCTGCTGCAAATGCTGCTGCTGAGTTTCTCCGCGGGTAGTTGCTGTCAAAAAGCGTTGTAGGGCTGCGTCAAAGGTTTGCGATTTTGTGTCAGTGCGTAGTGCGAACGCGGCGGCGGGCAGGCGGCGATAGTGAACCGACTGCGGACGAAACACCTGTGGCGAGCGCGGCTGCGGTCCGCCCAACACGAGATCGACGAGTGTGCCGCCTATGGCCGATGCCGCCCTTAAATACGGCGTCGCGACGCTTTGCGCCCCGCGTTCGCCGCCCGCCCAGCGCTCAGCGCGAAAAGCGAGAGCGGGCGGGGCCACTTCCGCCACCATCGCCTATAAGCGAAGTCTTCGCAAACATATCTTCGTATTTAACTTATTTTTAATTAAATTTTTGATTAATTATTGAGTCTATTTTTCATTTTACTATACAAACAAAAATAATATTGAGTCCTTATCTATGTAATTCTTGTTTTTTAACACTGGCCATTTTGAACATCAAAAACTTGAGGTCGAGTTGTAATTTCAAATTCAAATATATATAAATTGAAAGCCATGTTATTCCTTTATTTTAAAAATTTGCTTTTTATTTGTCTTTTCGTCGTTTGTTATTGCTAAGATATTTTGGTTTGTGCTACCATTGAAACGTTGAAAATTCGCATTATATTCAAATATGAGTTCCTGCACCGGTGTTTTCTATTACCGTTTCTTGCGCTCTGGCTATAAAGTGACCGTAAATATGTACTGGGAGATGGTGGAGAAGCTCGTGATCAAATAACCGAGCCTAGTCAACTGCACATCGCCTTTGATTCTGCGCGACAACGCGTAACCACAGACTTCACTGCAATGAGTCGCAAAGTTGCAGGAGTTGAGGCTAAAGACTCTTGGTCACCCTTGGTACTTGCCAGACCTTGCTCCAATTGAGCTCCAATTTTTTAGAATTTAGATAACTTTTTACAAAGAAAAAGAACTTCGAAGAGTCGGTGAAAAGGCCTTCAAAGCACATATTGGTTACTGTCCACGAGGGCTTTACAGCAGACGAATTAAGCAACTCTCAATAAAATGTCAAATTTGCATAGATAATAGGGATCAACAGTTCTATTAATTAAATATATATATATATACATATATATATATATATATATATATATATATATATATATATATATATATATATATATATATATATATATATATATATATATATATATATATATATATATATATATATATATATATATATATATATATATATATATATATATATATATATATATATATATATATATATATATATATATATATATATATATATATATATATATATATATATATATATATATATATATATATATATATATATATCATTAAAAGCTTATTAATATTTTTCATTTAAAAATCATTATTAATAATGTTTTTCAAGGTCGGTTATAGTGTATTTATAACGATATTGCAAAATATTATTAACCCATTTCTCTATGTTCAGTTTTTTTTAAATTTAAATTTTGAAAAAATTGTTCTATCAGAAATGTCATAGAGATGAATACGACTAGTGTCGAAATATTCTCAGTCATATAATTTCTTCTAAAATAAGTTACTAACATCCATTTCTGTTACAGAAACCATCCTCCTATACTCATTACATCCAAGGGCATACAATAATTCGGCTGCAGTGAGCAATAACTAAGAACATATTGCGGAAACAGGTGCTGCTGCCCTAAGTATTTAAAGAGGACATTAACTATCGGTAAAATGTTTCTGGTCCACCAGGACCCCAGATAAGTAACTTTTCATGAATCTAATTTTATATATTATTGAAAATATTATATATATATATATATATATATATATATATATATATATATATATATACATATATATATATATATATATATATATATATATATATATATATATATATATATATATATATATATATATATATATATATATATATATATATATATATATATATATATATATATATATATATATATATATATATATATATATATATATATATATATATATATATATATATATATATATATATATATATATATATATATATATATATATATATATATATATATATATATATATATATATATATATATATATATATATATATATATATATATATATATATATATATATATATATATATATATATATATATATATATATATATATATATTTAATACAAAGTTTTTGGCCTTAAATTTCTCTTATAGAAAGGCAACTTCATAGGTGATGATCCAATACTTGAAGTAACGGAGCTTCGGCCAAAAGCCAGACGCTACTTACCCCCGTCAGAACTCGTCCCTCTCTCCCCTACCAACGTTACCGTACTCTGTAATTATGCTGAAATATTTCCACGCTTGTTTCACGTCGATTTTATTCCCTCCTCGGCAAAGTTCTAACAAAATCTGATTACTTCTCAATTTCCTCTGCATCATTAATATTTCTCTTCAGTAAGAGAAACACAGCTGAAAAGCTATCTGCTGGAAGTACCAACATTTTGAATATTATTATCATTATTTATCATTTCAATGATTTTAATGTTTCGAAATTATTTCACCTGTCAGCTCTGACCAACATCTTTTGGTCGTTTGAAAATATAAATAGGTAATATATAATTAGAAAATATAGGTAGTCTAATAATATTTATTTATTTTCTTTAATATATTACATATTATAATGCATATAGTAAGTGCTTCATACATGGACAACCATTTTTTTTTCAAATAAAACTATAAATTTTACAGTATAGTCAGCCTTATTTCTTTCAACTAGTACTATGATTATATGGCAACAATCACAATTATAAAAAACTTCACCAAAATACAACATCTTGGCAATAATCACCATTTTAAAAAGTTTAAATTTTTGGAAACATGCAAAAAGTGCACTTAATATGTTTTTAATACAGACTACGGTCGATTTTGTTTAAAATATTCGAGCGGTAATAATTTTTAGTTATAGCAATTAATAAAAAAAGGCCCTACTCTAGGTCTAGTCGCTGGTACAAATCGAATCAAATCAAATCATTTATTGTAATACATAATTGTATAGACATGGTTGTATTACATTTACAATTGTGATCAAATTCTTCATTCTATTAATAATCAAAAAGAGAATGCTTAATCGTAAGAATGTATCTAAAGTATGTAGGTACATAAATATTATTGTAGAATTAAATAGAGCTTCATCATTAAGTTTGATGGATCAAAAATATTAGGTAAAAATTAACTCGATATGTTGTCATTCTATTACATTAAAAACATAAGAATAAAATACGATAAAAGTAAGAAAGTTATTATGAACATCTTTAAAATATCAATTCTTTAAAATAACGATAAAAATGAAAATATTTTTTTTATAAAAATAATTAATGTAGTGTCAAAAATAGCAAAGATAAGGGAGGATTGTCAAAAAGTAAAATAAACTGTCTTATGTGATTACATTGCAAATAAAATAGTCAATATATTATTAATATGTACCTAATAATATAAATAGTCAATAAATTTTAGTCAAATAAAAACTCGATTAGTTACCTGTTATAGAAGTAAAAATAGCCAAGATACACAGTTTTTAGAGGTCTTTAAGATCGTACAATGCTCTTTCAATGAGATATAATTTGAGCGTTTTAAAACCTCACCTAAACTAAAACCTACCTCAATTAAAACGCTGGCAACCCCCAATTATGACAGGTTTTACGCAGGCAACCCTATTCCCCGCGTTGAGGAAGACAGTAGCTTCAATTTGGTGTAAAAATCAAGTGAATATATCATAGGTGCATTAATCCATTAAAATAACCTCTTTGAACCTGGCAACCCAGGGATTATGACGGTGGGATCTTAGACTATTACAGACGAATTGGCTTGAGCAGTGCTTACTCGAACGGTTTGTCTTGCTTCCCGTTTCTCGTCTGTGCTTGAGTTGTCGCTTGTCGGTTGGGAAGAACGCAATAAATACAATGATGAAAAAAAAATGTTTTCCTGAAAATAACCCTAAAAAAAATATATCGTTTTGGGTTATTCGCGAAAGTTAAAAGAGACTATTGTTATCTATTGCCCATTAGTTGCACTGCATGAAAAAGTTCCCTTTTACTACTGTGTTTAATTGCATTCTTCTACATATGTTCTGAAGCAGTTTTATTAAAATGCAACAAATGACAATGTTTTTAAAAAATGTTTTAAAATTTTCTATTGAAAGTTCTAAAAAAGTTTCTATTGAAACTTTTAGACTTTTAAAAGATTTATGTTAATTAGCAATTTATGATTATATTATATATACTTACCACGTATCCTTGCACTAGGTTATTTAGGTTTGAGCATGTTTCGGATTGTGTCAATCTTTTTTGGTAAAGTGAAGTTGCCTGCGATTAGTCATATTCAGGATGACGGATTTCTATCTATTTATGTATTTAAAGATAACGAGTATGGTAATGTTTTGAGTAATCTGCTCTTTTCTTGGTTGTCTTGTATGAATAGAAGTTGAATTGTTTCTCTTACCCTTACCAGTGGTACAAAATAATAAGCGTAGGTAAGCCCCCAATCGTCTAATCTGTTATACGCCACGTGAGGCGCGATTTCTTCGGGGTACACTTAATTTGATATATTTGTCTTAATTTCCTCCGAATCACTCGTACCTGAACCTACGAATAAAAGTATCGGTGCATAGAATAAAGTAGGCACGTGATTAATTTGGTATTTCCTTGTATTCGCGAGTAAAGGCATTAAGAAAGAAAGCTTTTTTTCGTAAGACGGCGCCGGGAGCCAAGCCACTGCCTAAAATCTAATCTCTAATGTAATTTGTCATGAAAACACCAGCTAAACCCTGCCATAGGATCTCAAAACATGTAAATCCACTTTGATGTATAGTTTGATGTCATAGTAGTATGCAGGTCGTATATTATAATTCAATTAAATTCTGAAGTAATTCAGAGTAATCAAATGACTTGGTTCACTGAGTGGAGAATATTGTAATTCAACATCTTATTAGTGTCGGTATAATAACGTGCTTGTCCCCCCGTAGCTATAGACAATATTCAATGTCTTGAATTATGAAACTCAGTATTTGGTTTACCAAGTGATAATTACAGCAATGTATAAATATAATAAAGAAGGCGCAAGTAGCAGAATATGGTCAACTGGAGCTGTCAATTACAACGGGCGAACCCGTCACCTCAGAAAGTTTTAACGATATTAGATCTTTCTGTCTCCCGTAAGGTGCCCGTCTGCGCGAGACTTGGGTCGAAAAGAGTTCACTGTCTAGTTACGCCAGTCGCCCGTAAGAAGCCAACTTCTTACCGCGAGGTAACCAGGTTAATCACCTAGCGGGCCGACACTCGCGCCCTCACTTTCAGTTGCAACAAGATTACTCCGATGTCCCGACTGGTTACAGGTTCTCTCTTACGTAGCGCTGATACGGCGTCTACCGAATGTATTACGGACCACGGCATCCTTTGCTAGGCTGTTCACCCGGTATCGGGTAGCCGAATGGTCGTTTCAAGAGCAGTTGCCGTAAGGTTTACAACTACCCCCGCTCTACAGCAAACAATACTGTTTCCAGACTCCTGCGGCTTTAGTCGAAAGCACAATCGATTGGCTGACGCCGCACGGTGCGCAAACCGTCCAGGAGCGCCCGAAGGTTGACTCCTAGGGGAGACTGGCCCGCAGGCCAGAGTCCTACCCGGGCTCGCACTTCTGCGTGGAGGCTGTCGAATAGGTGTTGACTCGTGAGTTTGGCCGACCCTAAACACATGGGTCTTAGTAATACTGCACCAGGGCCCATTAGCTCCCAGCAGAAGATGGACAGAGTAACAAATGTCGAAGTCATGAGCCCAATGACGAAAAATAGCAGTATTCTTTGGGTCATCAAAAGCGAAACCTCTGGCAGTGGCCGTAAAAACAAAAAAACCCAAACATTTCTGTGCCATTCAGCCTTTCCAAGAATGCCGAGGCTATCTCCTCATGTGCTCCAATATGCCTAAGCTCCAATCGTATTAAAATCATAAAGTGGAGGTTTCGCAGATGCGGAGCATTCAATGAGAATTATGCATATTGGATCGACTTAGGATTTCCAGATGCTCCGTATTATATGGGTTACCCAGTTTTTCACAAAAAAATACCGGTTTTTATAATTGTAGAACGGTGGGTTAAATGTGCGTTTATCGCCCCAATAAAAACGAGTTTGTTTATGTTTACTTCACATCTAAATTGCAACAAGTTGGTGTATTTATACCATGCCATCGGTCCAGTGCTTGCGAAAATATCCTAATTGCTGTATCCTTTGCTTATTAATGGTTAGTGTCACAATAAATAATGTTATTGTTCTTTACATAAATAATAACATCTAGGTGATTCTGATCGGGATACGGAGGATAAAAGAATACAAGATAAGCGAAAGAGAAACGCAAAGTGTGCTTGCAATTATAATAACGAATGGGAGACGTAATTTACGTGATTCAAGCTTGACGAAGGAAATAAATTAAAGCAATAAGCACTTTATGAAAAAAAAGATTAGCTAAATTTCTAAAGGTGGCCTGAGTGATGTGCAACAACAACTAGAGTTGTCAACTACAAAGGGCAAACCCGTCACCTCAGGAAGTTTTAACGATTAGTCGTTCTATCTCTCTGGATTGAGCGCAGAAGACTTGGACAAAACAGTCCACCGTCAAGCTCCGCCACATGCCCGTAAGAAGCCAACGCCAAAACCGCGAGATAGCCAGGAGTGTTACCCAGCCGGCTTACACTCACGCCCTTACTTCCAATTGCGACCAGATTACTCCAGTCTCTCGATTGGTTACGAGTTAGAGGTCGCTTGCGCGGTCCTCTCCCTTACGAAGCGGTGAAACGGTGTATACCGAATCTATCGCGGACCACGGCATCCTTTGCCCGGCTTTTCACCCAGGATCGGGTAGCAGATGGTCGTTTCAAGAGCAGTCGCCGTAAGGTCCGCAACTACCCCCGCTCTATAGGAAACAGTACTGCTTCCGACTGTTAGTCAGAGTGCACAATCGATTGGCTTACGCCGCACGATGCGGAGACCGTCCAGGAGCGTCAGAAGGTTGACTCCTAGGGCAAACTAGCCCTAAGGCCAGAGTCCTACCGCCGCCGGATGAATGTTGACCCGTGAGTGTGACCAACCCTGAACAGAATGGGTCTTCGTGGCCAACTCAGCAAGGGCCCCTTAGCTCCCTGTGCTCCATGTGCAACAACAGGATGAAGTAATAAAATCTATAAATGTTATTATCATTAAACATAACTCTTTTAATATGTGGCCGACTGTTTACGCCTGTGTGATGGTCTGAGCCGTCTCAGTGATCTCTTGTTTGAACAAGCTCGATCTTAATGTCAAGAAGTGTCATCGATTCTCATTTACGAAAAACACAAATAAAATATTATGCGATTAGTATAGTAGATATATAGAATTGCTTTCGATAACATTAAAGAGACTGAAATAGTCCGAGATCTGGGGGTTTTAGTCGATTCCAAAATTAAATTCGACCAGCATTTTGAATATATTGTCACCAGAGCAAAGAAATAGCTAGGTTTTCTGCTACGGGCATGTAAGACCTTTTCCGAGATATCAACTTTGAAAGTAATATATGGAACTTACGTCCGGAGTATACTCGAGTTTGCATCCTCTATATTCTATATGGTCCCCTTAATACAATGTGTGTAAGAAACGAATAGTCAATAGTCAATAGTCTTTTATTCTTCCAAAATTGCAAATACAGTTGGATATGTCATAATCCTAATTGTTTAAAACACAATGATTAAAATATAAATGTAACAAATAATTTCTTTTTTTCAAATCGGTAACAATAATACTAAAAATAACCGAAAGTCAAACAAAATAAAAGATAAATATTTAATAATGTGATACGTAAAACGGCAATAATTATAATGAAAATATTATATCTACTAGCGACCCACCTCCGGCTTCGCACAGATGCAATTTATTAACCCCTCCTATGGCGGGGTAAAATTTCTGGCCGGGATAGTTTTGCGCATAACTTTTAAACTACTATACGGATCGTAAAAAGAATAACTGCAAAATGATCACATTGAAATTTGAACAATTATAACGTTACAACATTATCTCGTATAACAATTAAGATAATAATGAATAAATATTACAATTAACACAGCGCGGAAAGCGTCTAACCAAAAATGGTTAGCTCACATAGGAAGGGAATAAATAAAATGAGGAGTGTGCTTACCAAGGAATTATGAAGTACATATTTTTTTATAACGTTTATTTATTTATAAGTTTTTAAGTATGTTACAAATGAGAAATATTAATAATTTAAACATTTTTTGAGACGCAATTTTATCGCGAAACATAGATCGAAATTTGACCACGGCTTATAACGGGTGATTTTTATAGAGGTATAGAACTTTAAGTTTGCAGCACTTTTTTAACTGGCGGCCATTTTGTCGGGTGTCAAGTGATTTATGTTTAGTTTGGTTTGGCATTTCAACATGAATAGACTGACGCCTGAACAACGCTTCCAAATTGTGCAAATTCATTTTGAAAATCATTTGATCCCGCCAATCGTTGGCGATGTCGTTTAGCGATGAAGCTCACTTTTGGTTGAATGGATACGTCAATCAACAAAACTGCTGTATTTGGAGTGATGGTAATCCTCAAGTGTATGTTGAGACACCGTTACATCCAGAAAAACTGACTGTTTGGTGTGCTTTATGGGCTGGTGGAATCATTGGTCCGTACTTCTTTAAAAACGATGCTGGTCAGAACGTTACAGTCAATGGTGACCGCTATAGAGCCATGATTACTGACGTTTTCGTTCATCAATTGAACAACCATGATTTGCAGGAGCTGTGGTTTCAACAAGACGGCGCAACATGTCACACAGCTCGTGCCACAATTGATTTATCGAAGGAAACGTTTGGTTTCAAGGAACGTATATTCCATGGAAACGCATAGTTTCAAGTTTCGGACTCGTGAATTGCCTCCAAGATCGTGCGATTTAACGCCGCTAGACTATTTTCTGTGGGGATATGTGAAGTCGCTGGTCTACGCCGATAAGCCCGAAACGATTGACCACTTGGAGGACAACATTCGCTGCGTTATTGCCGATATACGGCCACAAATGTTAGAAAAGTCATCGAAAATTGGACCTCTAGATTAGACTACGTCCGAGCCAGCCGTGGCGGTCATATGCCAGAAGTCATATTTAAATTAAAATGCCAGAAGATAATCTTTCAAATAAAGTAAATTTCATGTCAATTTAAATAATTCATTTTTGTTTTATTTCATTTCAAAGTTCGATACCTCTATAAAAAACACCCTTTAGAATCAAATTTGGGTAATTTTAAATGTCAGAGTAAAAATACAGTGTATTTTTACTGACAGTTATTATAAAATGTTTTTATATAAAAATAGAAATAAAAATACCTATACTTATTGTCTGAATTGTGGTGATATATTTATTGTGATAATGCGTAACATTATGTTCCTCACAATTCCCTGTTATCGTAACAGATTGACAGATTTACTTATTCGCTAAATTTTATAAGTGAATAATGTTGTTAATTAAATTCTTATTATATTATTTCACAGGCTTACCTGTAATATCTAACTTATATTCAAATATTAATTCATATAAATCCGCATATATAAAAGAAAATGTTTATAATTTAAAAATTTTGTATTATTTTATGCATGTCCTCAATAATATATTAAGAAAAATATTCAAGTAATGTGTAAAAGTTTTTTTTTCGATAAGCCTTTTCTTCAATGCTGTGGCATACTCTTTTCCGTTAAACTATTTAATATTTGTAGGCAGTTGGTTATAAATTTTTATTGAGTTGTATAAATATCCTTTTTTAAATTAAATACAATTTGGCTTTTGAAAAAAACGCACGGGTCAATACCCATCCGGCGACCTCCACGCAGAAGGGAGACCCAGGGTTGGGCGCTGGCCTGCGAGCCAGTCTCCCCTAGGAGTCAACCTTCGGGCGCTCCTGGACGTCTTGCACACCGAGCGGCGTCAGCCAATCAATTGTGCATTCCGACTAACAGCCGGGGGAGTCTGGGAGCAGTAATGTTTCCTATAGAACTGAGGTGGTTGTTAATCGTATGGCAACCGCTCTTGAAGCGACCATTTGGCTACCCGATCCCGGGTGAAGTAGGGCAAAGAATGCCGTGGTCCGCGTTAGATTCGGTAGACACCGTATCACCGCTTCATAAGGAAGAGGACCCCGCAACTGATCTCGATCCTGTAACCAGTCAGGAGGCATGAGGTATCTTGATGATTTAGACTTCTAAACTGGTAGTCAGGGTCGAAGCTGCCCGCTGTTTATTGTTCCCGGTGCCTCGCCGTAAGGCGTTGGCCTCTGACGGACAGGTGGCGTAATTAGACAGTGGATTGTTTTTCGTCCCAAGTCTTCTGCGCTCACCTCACGGGAGACAGAACGATCTAATATCATTAAAACTTCCTGAGGTGACGGGTTTGCCTGTTGTAGTTGACAGCTCTAGTTGTCTCACATCGTTGATGGCAGCAGCCAGGAGAGAATTGTCCTCGAGGCAGACGGAAACGCCTAATATAAACTACATACTATATCTACGTGAAGCATATTATTATAAATATTATAAGTATTTTTTTGGAGTATGGCTGTAAAAAGCGGAGAGCATCTCTATACGTCAATAAATCAACATTGTCACAGTTTCCGATTTATATCTGTAGGCAGAATTCGATACTTATTGCGTGCTCTCTTTATGGATTGGGGGATATTTAAAGAGGTGTTTCGTGTTACCATCTTAGCGCCAGATTTATTTCGGTGGGTGTAAGTCGACGTGGAGGATATTTTCAAGATTTTCATGAAACCTTCAGATTCGTGAGAGGCAGGCGGTAACACAATACTTGTATGTCGCTTGGATATATTAAATTGAATTATTATTCGGATATTCATTGACAAAAATTGTTGCCATTAATTGTGTCTCGTGTTGCCTCTGTATGTTCTTATATTTCGTTCTATGTTTATTTACTTATTTATTTATGTTTTTTTTGTATTCAGTCAATTTTTTGTATTCGATCATAACAAAAATCTTTTTTCGCATGATCAAGTAACGGCGGTCAGCAAGAAACTTTATACCAGTTTTCATAGCCTTAAGAGGCTACAAAACTTACTGCCCTTATGCACTCGCCGAAATTTTCCTACACGAATTAGAGCGGCTTCAGAATGTTTGTGTTCGATATGTGTACGGCCTCAAAAAATACGACGTGCAGTAGCCATGTCCTGGTGGAATAGAAAGGGGTATTAAAATTAAATGCGTATACAAAATTTCGTGTCTGTGCTGTTGACTGTGGGAGAAGACCCTCGTCGGAAGCCAATCCTGGGTGTAGACTAAGGTCATGCTTAACATAAAAATGCATTATCTTTGGAACTGAACCAACATGTAAAATGTCAACTTTATAGGATGAGAGAAAGTTGTTCTGATTCAGTTTGTAAGATTTGACCTGAACAAACTGACAAAAATTGCAAGGTAAGTAAAAGCTTGTAATGATTGTCCAAGCTATCAATAATTATTATTATTAAAATGCATGAAAGATTTTATTGCTATAGCAATAAATAATGTTTTTATAATACATATTACAATACAATACATATAATACATATTACAATACATGTTGTTGTAATATGTATTATACAAACATTATAATACATCTGCAATTTATTAAGCATTCGTTTGTACTGCGCCAGATCGACCTATTCAGCAACTAATCGTACAGATATATTGCCTACATCATGACTCCCGATGACCCCCTCGCCTCTGCACCCCGCCACGGCGCATCGACCAGCCTCAGATCTACAACACTTCGTAACGACTGCGCCGGCACCATCACTTACGCGCGCCGCTGTCGTTATGTCACTAAAGTCAGATTAAACGTTCTTCTTTGGGTGCCTCTCCAACTAGTGAAGGTTGGCAGTCAGCTCTGCATACTTCTTTTATCCTATCCATTAAAGCTGAGTACCAAGGAAAATAGTGCTGTGGATTCCTGTTGCCTTCTGCAACAGAACTTTTGGAGACTATTTGGCTCTCCAGGCCACTGAAGCCTCTTCTAGATAGTTGCCCTACTGGGTGTTAGGTTATACCGCCTAAGCTCGGTCGTTATTGCCTCTTTTGTTGTCTAGCATGAAACACCGCGACGACCCCTGGGTCGCCACCGCCAGCTATTCTGAAACCACTAGCGCGAGCGGGTTAGGATGACAATTGGGCCAGTGAAGATGTTGTTTCGTTCTCCCCTTACTCCTTTTGTCGCTTTTCTGCTTTAGTAATATTCTTTGATAAGAAACTACGCTTTCCAGATTATTGAGGTGGTTCTCCAGATTATAAAAATGTTTGCTTTCCATGATAATAAAACCGTTACGCAAACGGCGATCGAGTACATTCGGGACGCGTCCTGTGTCAATCGCGAATGAATCCAGACTGCATGATTGCACTTAATTCACTATATCTAATAATTAGATTTATTATTTATTATCGATAAAATTGTAAAATGCTGTCACTATGAATTTAAATTTCGAATTTTTAGTACAATTAATAAATACTATTAAGTCAGTATATACATTTAAATATCGTATCGATCAATCTACTAATACGCTTATAGTACACTGTAGCTAGCATAATCTAATTTATGCGAGATGGAAACCATAAAAGTCGTTCACGTAACCTAGAGAAAATCTCTATCTCGCATGACGGAATAGAGAGGTGGCTTCCTATGAGCTACTCCGGGGCGTTTCATATTGCAAAATTTAAACTTAAATTGAACGGATGCAACTTGCCGCCCAGTGAGCTGCCAACTGATAAAATTCATTATAGAGCAATTTTGCTTCATCTCTTTACTTGATATTTCATAACGAATCCATACAAAATAAAACCGCGCATCACGGGTTCTTCGTGATATAAAATATTTACACATACTTCCGTATGATATAACGGCAAAGTACTATTCGATACCCGTTTTTTTTTTAAATACTTTATTCATTTATTTTTTGTATATTTAGCCCCATTGTTATCAATGTTATAAGTAACTCCTAAAAATTGAACACCGAAATGCAGCTAATGCTCATTGCCCACCTAACTAGGTCTTAACTGTCCCGTATCTAGGCGGGCCATTTGGTGTAGATTTGCTAGCTTCTCAAGAGGGAGGGTCATACTCTTTCACAAAAGAAAACAGATATGAATTATAGTGATTTAAAAACAGAAAAAAATCCCTTTATAATGCTGTCCAACTCAACAGCGTAAGAAAAAATATTTCGACCCCCTTTAGCCTCTTTTATAGCCAGATGAAATATATTCTCTCTTTTTAATATCTACTTATATAGGTGTGGGCATGGGCGTATATAAGGGGGGGTTTAGGTGATCCGGACCCCCCCCTCCCTTATCATACGACGAAAATATCGTGGAATTCGTGGAACCATTCTTTTCGAGCAAGCAAAGCAGATGAGTTCAAGCGACATGATTGTTCCAAGAACGACTGGAAGGCAAACCCAGCGCAGAATGCTCCAGGACAAACTGCCTAATTATATTACCGTAGAAATGTATTTTCATTGACCATGTGGTTACAGAACTTAATGCACGCTTTAAGCCACATGAAGAGACAATCGAAGGGATTCAAATGATTCTGCCTGAAAAGACCAATGATGACTCTAAGATAAAACAAAGCCTTAATAAATAGCCTATTATTTTTGGGACAAACTGAAGCGAATATTTTTCTAAATGAATATGAAATATGGCAGAATCATTGGAAATCTATGACGGAAAAACCATCAATCGCACTAGAAACTCTTGGCCAGTGCGAGAATCAGTTCTTTCCCACAATAAAAATGCTGCTCTTTATTTTGGCCACACTCCCAGTGACCACAGCAACCCCAGAAAGGTGTTTTTCAACCTTGAAGAGGTTGAAAAACTACTTGAGAAATAGCACGGGAGATGAACGACTGATTGGGCTTGCATTGATGGGTGTTCATCGTGATATAGCGGCCCAACTGGATCCTAACGAAATTATAAATATGTTGGCCATAGGGCGTAAAAGGCTAAATGTTATACTTTAAAGTTTTTAAAGTATTGCGTGAAAGCGAATCCATACATCCTCTCAAATGTTCACGTTTATAATATTAAGTAGAATATAATGTCATAAATAAATGCTCTACCGACATTATTTACTTTTTATTTACAGGTAGGTACTTAAAGTAACTATCATTTGTCCGTGATTAACTTGCGTGTATTTTAATGTTTATGTAATTTTAAATAACTGAGATTGAAGTTTAGAATGTTGCTTCTTTCTGCGTGAAGTCCGGCCAATAACTAGTTTATCTTTGTACATTTTCGTACCCGCGGACCCCCCTCCCCCCCCCCCCCCCATATGAAAGCTATAGCTACGCCCGTGGGTGTGGGCAAGCATGTTTTATGATTTCGCCGAATTTCATGCCAATGGCTTAAAAGGCTGTTCATAACGATTCCTTTTTATACTTTCCCATACATTAGGAATATAATAAAGTTGCGCTAAAATATGGTAAATTAACTTTCGGCGATGCGAATTTTATGGTTTCCAACGATTGGAAGTCGTAGTTTTTTTAATGGCCATTTTTGCCATTGTATCTATAACTTCAATATGGGGATTTTAAAAATGTGGTGGTTAGATTACGCTATAGACAGCGAAGTTTCGCCACTAAGGTTTCCTTTGTACGCTTTGGTACGGAACCCTAAACATAAGTCTATTTAATATATTTTTTCTAGATGTATATATAAAACAGCCGTAATTCGCTACGTTAAGTAACATTCTCTTTTTAGTTAGCAACATTGCTACATCACTAAATCCACGCTCAGACCTCAAACCTCAGACCTAAGAAGTTTTTTTTTAATATCAGGCTTGAATTTACTTTAAAACAGCCATAATTTGCTACGTTAAGTAACATTCTTTTTTTAGTTAGCAACGTTGCTACATCACTAAATCCACGCTCAGACCTCAAACCTCAGACCTAAGAATTTTTTTTTAATATCGGGCTCGAATTTACTTTAAAACAGCAACATTCTCTTTTTAGTTAGCAACTTTGCTACATCACTAAATCCACGCTCAGACCTCAAACCTCAGACCTAAGAAGTTTTTTTTAAATATCAGGCTCGAATTTACTTTAAAACAGCCGTAATTCGCTACCTTAAGTAAAATTCTCTTTTTAGTTAGCAATGTTGCTACATCACTAAATCCACACTCAAACCAATACAACGATGGGACGCTATCAGAAATCATTGAACAGTCAGCTATAATATAGGGTACAGTTACGGGATTGGCTTCTACAGCTACGATTCTATGTAGCCATTCTTGAATATAATTTTTAATTCCTTGATTTCTGTCAATTATATAAGTTGTTCTTCTAACTGAGTTAATCCTGCTGTGCTGACATCTGAAAAGGAATCAAACACCCAGTCGATATGTCCATGTTTAAATTTACCTGGAATCGTTCCTTGAACTCATCGTTGAAGTTTTCCAAGTGTTGACATTAAATAAGTAAGTCGTCGTTGTTGAACGATACCGTTGATAAATTAGGGATGTTGATAAATTCCCGTCTGTCGAAATTTCTCTTGCATAATAGCAGTTTGCTTTTTATCGCCTTGAAGTATAAATACTACAAAATTCTAAAATATACTACTTTTGCTATCGTAGTCACTTAACACAATCGGTATGTGGGGGTTGGGGGAAGTTGGCGTGGCGGAGGGAAGGGGGGGGGATGTTGCGGGAGGGAGGGTTGTTTGATTGCCCGGAAAGTCTTCGTGACAACCGTTTTTTAAAATTACTCTATGAAATCTTTGTGACGCTCTATCATCATGAAAACTGATAGAGTTTGTTAGTGGTCAAAGGGCTTTGCTACTTTCTGATTCGCCCTGGTTTCAGAAAGCCCTTGGCACGGTACGGGTAATACCTTGGCTTGGGTGGAAGTCTTTTAGCCTCCAGTCATCAACTTCAGGGATCTCTCCCTGTTGTATCTAACCGAAGTTTCCAGGGTGCACCGGCATGCCCCCACGCTTTCCTATCCTACTTTGGGACACTAGTCTGGGCCAGAGGGAGGTAACCGTGCACATGGGGAGGTAGATCTCCATCGCACCCCACACATGCATACATACATACAAACATATATACCTAAATACATATATACATACATAGATACTTACCTACCTACCTACACACATACATACATACATACATAAATACATACATACATACCTAAATACCTACTTACATACATACAGACATACATACTTAAATACATACATACATACATATACACATACATACAGACAGACAGATTGAAAAAAACTATAACGGTGCCTAACGGTCCTTAATACCTAACGGTGCTTCTAGACTATATGCCAGTTTTTTCGATTGCGAAGCGATCCTGCGAATAAAACCGCTATCTATTGCTGGTTCAAAGGTAGAATATTTATATTAATATTTTAAGGTAAGTTTTTTTATTTATCTATTAATCATTGATAATAGAGCTGTCTCATCTTTTTGCACCACACTGAACGTCAAAAGACAAATCGTCAAAATACATTGTTTAATATATATTTTATTTTTTCCGACAAATTCTACAAGTAAGATTCCACTGAAAAGACTTCTTCCTTTTTTTTAAATATCGGACACTTTGAAAATGACGGTTTTGATGTCACGAGATAACGCACGATCCATCTCTGGATATTTTATCCCGTGTGTGTATGACAAGCACAGCCAATAACAGCGTCGAGCGGTCTGCTTTGGTTCCCCGTCACCCCGTGTGACTACCTCAGGAGCGGCATAGCGGTAGCGGTCAAACTATAGTTATAATATCCTGAATAAATAACATTCGCGATATTTTACCTACCGCTATATGGCGCAGCGCACTCAATGTGTATAAACTTTCTTTCAAGAAATTAAATTTTGCAAATTTTGAAAAAAAAACCAAAATTTTTGTCAAAACTTGCTTGTTTGCTCGTACTGATTCACGCACTTCAAGGATACAGGGTAATTTAAACTCACCTCTAATTGTTAACTGATAGGCCTATATTGATAGACAGATATTGTTTTTTTTATTAAAAAAATCTTTTTGGGTTAGCGGGACCTCAAAATATGTAAATCCATAAAAATCTCTTTTCCTATGAACAACACTTTCCTTGTTTGTTTCCACATTAGTAAAAGTAAAAATACTTATCCCCTTAGAAAATATTACCTATGGGCCAATATCCATGGCTTATTCTGGTTGATTCACTGTGCGCTGGCCATTTGCCTTGCGTAAATAGAATGGAATGGAGAATTGAAATAAGGAGAGATGTGAGGAATTTCAAATGTATGTAAAATGATGTTGTATTGGATAGATTATTTAAAGGTTCATGTATTGAGTGGGCGGATATACAATGTTCACCTTTTTACAAGCTTTATACTAACTTGCAAAGTACGTATGTAAGTTGCAAATAATTTCTCAACCACTTGCTGGTATCCGATTTAGCTGAAATTTGGTTTCTTTACTTACGTAAGTTCGGTGATAATGCAATATTATGGTACCACCGAACTGATTTGATGATTGTGCCGGGATGTAGGGACTGGAACTTTCTGATGTCAAATTTTAGGACAGTCAAATTTTGGGCTAGTATGTTTTGTTATCATGAGTACTTTCCATTACACATGATGACGAGGCTCTGAAGATAGAGCCGGAAGACTGCCACTGGAACTCCAAATGGAAAGTGCTAAGATAGTCGAGTTTGGGCTCGTTTGTTTTGTTGTCTTGAGTACTTTCCATTACAAATAATGACGAGGGTCTGAAGATGGAGCCGGGAGATTGCCACTGGTAGAAAGTGCTAAGATAGTTAAGTCTGGGCGATTGCCAGTGAAACTCACTGGCGGAAAGTAAAAGTTGTTTGTAAAAATCCTATTTTACTTTAAATTCATTACATTCCGTTACTAACGAACATAGTGATAAGGTTGTGATCAAATTAGGACATTACTGTGATGGCCAAAATTATTTAATAACATGAATATTTAATTTCATGGTTAAGGTGTATTTAGTTTCATGGTTACCATGACACAAAATTGTCAATGAAGAGACATGAGACAATGATAATTATTGGGGAAATGAACCCTCGGCACCTGTGTGATGGATTACATTTGATCCTACTCTCCTTTAACAAGCACGCCCTGTAACTGCCAAATTATTAAACACGAATATCAAGTGAAATACCTAGGCATAACCTTTGACAGTAGCCTAAAGTGGGATCCTCACATAGTTTATAAATCAGGAAGCTGATTATTGCTTTTAAGGCCCTTAGAAATGTTCTATCGTTAAGAAACCTTATTAACATCTACTACGCGTTAGCCCACAGCACGATTACATATGTAATATCAGGATGGGGGGATGGGTTCTACACATTCGGCGTTAGATCCGCTTGTTAAAGCGCAGAAAGCTCTCCTGAGGGCCATGTCCAGAAAGCCACATCGATATACAACAAACGAACTATTTATAGAGCTGAGACTTTTGGACATTAGACAGATTTATGCAAAATGCGCACATACACAACATCACGACCACAACATTCTAACTAGAGGTTGCACGTCAGCAAAATATCTCATTAAAAAACCAAAACTAAATTTGCGCAAAGGCACTTTAGTTGTGTAGCTCCTAAACTCCACAATTACTTTCACGATAAGTTAAAACAATGCAGAAGCTTACGAATGATAAGCTTACGAATGCTTACGTTTGAGACCGGCAAGGAAAAGATAGCTGAAATTATTACACATACCCTCGTTTAAAACGACAAGTTATAAATTTAATTTAATATTACAATTATATATTACTAATAAATACATCGAAATGTAAATGTATGTAAATATTACAAGTAGGTATATGTATATATGTTATGTATATATAAATGAGAATAATATATGTATAATGCTATAATATATGTACTATGATATAATATATGAATAATATTTTATAAACATATAAAACATTACCTAGTTTTTAATTGCAGTATAAAACTATTTGCGCATCTTATTGTAAAAGAAAAGAATCTACCCTAGTACGGACATTAACCTAGTTGGGTAGTTTTTAGGACATAATTTTTATACTACTTTCTCTTAAATAAAGCATTATTAAACTATAAAAAAAAGAACTGATCTTAGTGCTTGTGAGATCCGGTTTGCCTTCTCTCGGGCAGACAGCCTGTACATGCTGGTAAGTTCAGCAGTGCATTTAGAGCTGCTCCAGGAGTGGAGGACATTGCGCCAGTTATCATGAGGCACGCCGTCCTTTGGATATTGCTTAGTTTGGTAATCACAGTTGTCTGGTTAGCTTTGTTGCACCATACCACCGAGGCGTACGAGATCACCGGCCTCACAATGCCAGTGGGAGATTTTGGGGTTACGGCCCAAGTGTTTACCTGCCAGTCTTCTGCTTATACCCAACCATATTTAGCTTTTTGTTTTATCTAGGTGGCTGTTCGATGTGAGTCTCTGGTCGAGCGTGACTTCCAGATACTTTACTTCCTTGAAGAAGGGAATCTGCTGTGGTTTAGATTTGGGTCATAACGATTACGATTAATAATAATTCTTAAGCCATGTCTACAATATGATGCGTATTTTCTGTGTAAATAACATTTTATTTAAAAACGGTAAAAACCCTATGAAAACTAATGAATATCATTATAAATTTAGAAAATTGTACTTTAAACCACTCAAATTACTTTAAACCATTTTAAAATTGTACTTTAAACCACTTTAAACCACCCACTTAAACCATCTAGAAAACCACTCAAATTTTTAATATAAGGTTTCGTCAAAATAAATAAGTTTGAATGAAGATAACAGTATCGGTAACTCTGATTCCAGGTCCCCTTGTAATAAAATGATATTTCTCGAGCTTTTTATATGGGATGTTTGGGACGATGAGGCATTTTTTCCGAAGGATGATTCGAATCAAACTGAACGAGGAAATTGATATATTTCTTTAAAAATGTTCACCTTAAAATAGTGTTTAAAAAAAAATAAACAAAAAAACTGACTTTCAAACTATCAATAAGTTTTACGACCTAAGCTATAGTTACTAAGATAAAAGCATTTTTATTTAAACTTTAAATATTCAACTCTTTTTTCCTTGAGTAACAAGTGTAGTTAGTTTTCAGTGTAGAAGAATATCCTCTAAACAAAAATGTAATAAATTGTATTTTTTTAAAACCCTGGACTTAAAAAAATTACTTTTCGTGTTCAGTTTAATGTACCTACAGAATCAACCTGTGAACAAAATGCCCAACCGTCCCGAACACACTTTATATACCTACTATCAAAAGATCTTCCGCGAGGCTTCATGAGAATTTTATACCGATCACAATCAATGTAGCCTAAGGGTGACTGTATATTGTCTACCGTTGTAGGTAATGAGGCTGAACGAAAAATTTATGGATATTTTCTACCCTAATTTCGTGCGTCCCCGTGGAAAATATTCAAGATTGTTATCGACAAGCTTGCTCTAGATAAGTATACCTATAGCATAAAGTAGAGGTGAGTGCATTAATGCCATGAAATAATCGTTAAGATATATAGAAATAAAATATAGGGTTTTCCAATAAGAGCAGGTCGATGTTGACAATCTGTGCAATTAAACAAGCTGTGGGTGAGGTATTAATAAATTTCTTTTTTTATTTGAAAGGCCCATGTCTACCATTATGTATGGAATATGACATCGTTCAAATATCGGCCGCGGCTTCGCACGGTGGCACGGATCCGGGAGGTTCAATTTTCAATTACTCTGCTGCATAGATCCAGCTGAATTTTATCGATGGCTTGGGTTATGCTGACTTTGAGAGCATCGGTCGATTGCGGCTTATTAGCATGGGCCTGTGACTTCAGAAAATCCCACAAGAAAAAGTCTAGCGAAGTCAAATCGCACGATTTCGGTGGCCAATTCACGTCACATCCGAGAAAGATAACCATGCACTAACGGACACTCATTTCGATAGTAAAGTTTTAACGTGTTGCTTAATCGTGTTACTACCATGTAACATAAAAGACCTACCATGTAACATGCCTACCATGTAACATAAAAGACAATAGCAACCTCAGAAGGTTCCAAAAACTTTTAAAGGATTGTTTTACAACAAACACGTTTTACTCTATTGAGGAATTTATAAATTTTACAAAATGACTTTTTTTACAGCCCCTTTATTTTAAGGTAATGCGTATACTGATTATTTCATTTATTGATTGTTTTAGCTTGAATTAATTATTTTATTGATTGTTTCAGTTATATGGTATCTTATATTTAAATATAATTACAATGTATTTAGATTCTTCTTGGACAAAACATTATAAAAATTAGGTTGATTAATTATCTGATTATTGATGATTATTACTTTTGTTAGATCATTTCTGATATTGATTATTTTAATTGTTGATGGTTTTAATTTTACTGCTTGTTGATTGCGCCTTATATAGCTTCTACTTTATGAAGTTTCTTTTAAAACGAAATGTTGTATGCTCTCTGGGCAGTTTGTTACTTAAACATTGTATGTTTTTTTTAATAATTCACACAATAAAGAACTTGAACTTGAACTTGAACTTGCCATGGTGATTTGGCACCAGCTAACCTTCTGGGACAGCCTGGGTTGGCTGGAGTAACATAAATAGAAACATGAGCCACGCACAACGGCCCAATCAAGAGGTCAAGTGCGGGAAAAAGCCCAGACAAACTAACTAACTAACTAACTTGGCATCAGTGACTGAATAATAAACAACGGATTTGACAGACGCCGCCAAAACAACATGGCCGCCACAGACTGTCAACATCGACCCGCCCTTATTGGAAACCCCGATATTATATGATATTTACTGAATCTCATGAAATATGTAAAAATAAAACCCCAGTTGAAACCCCAAACAACGACACGGCTAAAACGACACCGGACCTTGCTTGCCCTATCTGCGGGAAACAATATCAACGAATAGCATGGTTAAACAAACACATTGCTGGGCACGATGATAGCGACGCTGCACGTCAGTGTCTTAAACCGTCGCAAGGAGTCACGGACAGAGTTAAACCTCACATGTCCCTTGACTCCACATCTGCCCGCAGTTTGTCACCCGACCGGTCTCCTCTACCCGCGCAAATCGTATCCTTCCCTCCTCTAAAATTCCCTTCACTTGCGAAAGAGGACTGGGAATTTCATAATAATAATTTAACTTCTATTCTTGACCACTCTGTGAACCGTAATGCCCCTGCCAGCGTCCAGCTGTCGTCCTTCCAGGTGGCGGTCCATGAATACTTCTCGGGTGTTTACCCAAAATCTACCCATGTCGACCCGGTTCACAGAGAAAACGCATTTAAGGCAAAGCTCCGTAGGCAAAAGCGGCTACTTCGTCGCCAGTTACGTGAAGCCAAGAAAGCCGGGGATAAAGCCCTCTGCCACAACTTCTCGCGCGCGTACCGCTCTATACTAAAACTCATACAGAGCGTAGCAACGCAAAACGACAAGCGCAAGGCAGCATTTCTCAAATCCAAAGAGGAAGCCCGGTTCGACAAAAACCGTTTTAACTACAGCAAAACGGTTTTGTCTGCCGCCAAGGGAAAAATCCAAATACAGGAAGAAATGGCCACGGAATATTTTTCGACCACGTATGAGGACCCAATGCGGCTCCATAATTACAGCCCTCCGCCGGGCATTACACCTCCGCCCCTGCCTACGGTAGCTTTTGCTTCTCAACCTCCATCTCTAGATGAGATTCTTAATCAAGTAAAGAGGAAGCCGTCGGGCTCTACTCCGGGTCCCGATGGTATTCCCTATTTAGTATACAAAAAATGCCCCTGCCTTCTGCAATATTTAGGATCCATCTTCCGAAATATATGGAATAGCGGTGTAGTCCCACAGAATTTTGGCCGAGCGACAGTCATCTTAATTCCGAAGGTCCCAGTTTGCACCGGACCAAAGGACGCTCGGCCCATTGCTCTCACAGACACTGTGGCCAAAATCTTTTTTAGCATAGTCTACACGAGGATGAGCGAATTCATGCACCGGAATCAGTACCTTGGAGTATCAGTTCAAAAAGGCTTCATGCGTGGCGTCTCGGGCTGCCTCGAGCACAATTCTCTCCTGGCTGCTGCCATCAAGGATGCGAGACAGCACGAACGCCAAATCAATGTATGCTGGCTCGACCTAGAGAATGCCTTTGGGTCAGTCCGACACAGTCTCCTCCACTTTGCACTCCGCTGGTACAACTTCCCACCAGTCGTGCGTGACATTGTAGCCTCCTACTACGACTGTCTGACTTTCCATGTTAAAACGCAAGAATGGACTACCCGCTCTATACCATATTCAATTGGACTATTTCAGGGCTGTTGCCTCTCCCCGACGATTTTTAATATAGTTTTTAATATACTGCTGGAAAGCCTGACCCAGTTTGACAGGAAGTGGGGCTGCCGTTTTTAAACAAACGGCCAATACACCTCGTCGTGCCTCGCTTTTGCCGACGACCTAACTTTCATCACCAGAAGCCCCAAGCAGCTTTCCCTTTTATTACAGAAAGTGGAGCTTTTCTGCGACTGGTCAGGCTGTATAAAAGTGAAGCCCTCCAAATGTTTTTGCCTTGGACTCGCCCGCATGGCCACAAAATTTACATCCTATGACCCCAAATTGGTCTATAAGGGCTCTTATATCTCCCTTATAGACCCAAACAATCATTTCAAATTCCTCGGCAGAAAAATCACCCATCAGGGAAAAGACGTCTCGGGCGATCATGTTATAGAGCATTTCAAAAGTTGCCTGGCGAAAATAGATGCCTTGCTAATTTCTGGACCTCGTAAGGCCTGGATCTATGACAATTATCTAACGTCACATTTGTCATGACCCTTTCTTATTTACGATTTTACCAAAACCCAACTGTCCCGTCTAGATGCGCTGGTGACAGCTAGTTTAAAATCCTGGCTGTCCTTAGCCAAACCAGCTGACCCCTCGACTCTCTTCAGGTCCAAACAAAATTTTGGGCTAGCGCTTAAACTGCCCTCTCTGCTCTACGCCAACTCCAGAATAACCAAAAATTCGATTCTGTGCAATTCCAAAAATCCGGCAATATCGAAGCACGTAATAAGTGGCCGTAGTGATTCAAATGATCTACAAGCCCGCGTAGACTTCCACAAAAAGTTCCTTACTGGAATCAGCCAGAATGGCACTGGTCTGGGGTATGGCAGTACAACCACGAGCGACGTGGACTTGAAGAAGTCTCTTTTGCGGGGAGATTACGACAGCAAGAGTATGGCTCATGCTATTGGCCTTCAATGCCAGAATGATTGGACAACAATTGGGGACTTTTGCATTCCGCCTCCAATGCACTGGAAGGTAATGCTCTATGACTGGACGCCAGAGATGCTGAAATTTTATTTGAATGCCTTTCAGCATACACTTCCAGACCCCAGTAACCTCGCTCGTTGGAGCTTTGCCGAGGATAGTTCTTGTCCCCTCTGTAGCAATACCCCTTGCACAGCTAGACACATTCTAGCTGGCTGCAAGGTGGTCTTAGATCAAGGACGGTACACTTACCGCCATGACAAAGTTCTCGCTGTTATTCGCGAGGTAATTAGTCTCTCAGTGGCTCGTGCCAACAAGGGTTTGACAGTATCCTCCAAACCCCCAATACAGTTTGTGCGGGATGGCTCTAAAGGCAAAAAACATTTAACTACAAAACCTTTCTCAATAATCGAGAAAGCTACAGATTGGATTCTGGAGGTTGATTCGGTCTCTAAGCAGTATAAATTCCCTGAAAGTCTCGGATGCACAGCCCTCCGTCCAGATATAACTCTTTACTCTCTATCTCGGAAGGTGGCTCTTATTGTAGAATTAACTGTTCCATGGGAATCAAATATCCCAAAAGACCACGAGTACAAATTAAATAAATACCATGATCTTGCAAATGCCGTAACCCGGAACGGCTTCACTGTTCACCTTCACGCGGTGGAAGTTGGCGCTCGTGGCCTGCCAGCTAAATCTCTATTTCACCTCTTTAAAGATCTTGGCCTTTCCAGAAAAATAATCAACTCTTTCTTAGAAAAATTATCTAAAACTGCGATTTGCGCATCTCAAATTCTATGGCTTCGAAGGGGGAGTGAATGGGTGGCAAGGTGAACGCTCACATGTGGCAAGACAGCTGTCCTAAACCTACCACAGCCGGTTCGTAAGTCCGGAATCCACTGCTCACCCCCCAGAAGTGTAAAAAATAGTATTATGATGGGCCCGACTCCGGTCGGTGAATTCCATGGCAGCTCCGTTTGTATTTATTTATTTATTGAAACCATTCATGGATACATTTAAACCATTGCTTTGGAGAACGTGGCTGTTGGAGAAGTTAATATTTAAATATTAAATTCAGTTCCAAGGTTAATTAAACCCTGTATTGCAGTAGAATGTTTTTAGAGTAATTATACCTATAAAACTGTAAATTTATCAAGTCGAGTTATGGTGGATTTTGAGGGCCTGTAACGGACCTTAAGTCCACTACATACGATCAACAAATGCATCGATTTCCAGTGAAATCCACTGACACAAATCAGCTATTATTTTGACTCGTGCAGCTATGAATCAGCACGATGAAACAATACTTTAACTCAGAATATTGCAAATTGCATCATTGCACGGCCTATATAAACCGGTCAAAAAGCAACCAAATTATCAGTCCCCGATTGATTACCTTCCCCCAAGGTTGCGACGGCATATCCGGTACCCCTCTACGAGGTCGCTCAACGGATCCGGCTCCTTGGTTTCCTTTCCTCATTTTCCCTGTGTCTCGAAGCATCAATCTGTAATCCCACAGACTCGAGCCGTGCCCAGTACAAGATACTAGGAGCACACATACAATCCTCATCCACTCTCCTACATAACCGCCGTCGCGCAACCCTCGCGTCTCGATAAAGTAATCCGGGCACTCGTTAATTCGGCAAGCGTTATAACTGGCAATATTCAATCAATAAATATCTTCTGCTTCATCAAAACCGCCTTTAAATACGGAGATAACTCGTAAGTTGACACCACCACCTGACATCGAATAATTTGGAGTCTTGTGAGGGGTGGTCCCTCACAGGCCCAATGGGGTTTTCTGGGGATTTCTTTATTTTCTCAACTCTTACTTAACATTTTTACTTTACTTTTTATTATTTAAAAATGATAGTTGGTTTTCAAATTCCTTATTAATTAAATGCTATTATTTTCTAAGAATGACTCTTTATTATGAATTTGGCATTGTATAACTATGACTATTGTTAACTCCTCTTATTTTTACACGCTTTTATTTACCTTGCGATGTTTGTTAGTATGTATGTTTGTTTAGATCAAATCTTGCAAGCTGAATTAAAACCATTTCCTCTTATCCTATGCAATTTTATGGTGAGCATAACTTGATTCTACACCCAGGATCGGCTCTCGTCGAGGCTACTCTTCCACGTTCAACTGCACAGACACACAAATGTGTATATGCATTCAATTGTGATAGCCCATTCTAAATTTCACCATGACATGGCTGCTGCACCCAGGGTTGGCTTCCAACGAGGGGACTCCTAACGGTCAACAGTACAAATACGAAATTCTGTATAGCATTCAATTATGATAACCCGTTCTATGTGCCACTATGACATGTCTGCTGCACCTAGGGTTGGTTCGGGACAGAGCATTTTAATAAAAGCTTGTTTTTCCTATTAATTTATTAATAATGAAAATAAATTAATAGTTTAAAAAAACACTAAAAACACGCTTTTATTAATGCACGTAAAAACCTAAAGACTTTTCTAACAAGTCCAAACACAGCTATGATACGATGTTCCATCATGAAGTTCCAGTTCATATCTTCCGACTCCATCATCAGATTAGTTCGACAGTACCATATTATTGTATTGTCATCAGAACTACATACAGCTGCCAATTTTCATGACGCTACGATCCTTGGAAGATGGTTAAATTAGTTACCTTAGATTCCATTACATAGTTACATACAGGTCGACCTAATAAAAGCGTGTTAAAAATAATGTTATTTGTGATTTTGTTTTTTTTTGTGACCTTTTTATTCTTTTCTGTAAGTATTAAATAAAATTATTGTTACCCTATATGATTTTTTAAATGTTTTCATACTAATTAATGTAAGTCTATATTTATAGAATGTCCGCCCGAGCTTTTTACTGTTGTTATAAATGAGTTAAATTTCTTGCGGTGTATTAAGTAGTGTAATTACATAATATTTTATTTCATGTTTAAAATTGTAGTAGTATTTGTGAATTGCTTTAAATATGGAAATAAATAGAGTTTTTTTCTATTTTTACTAAATACGCGTGTACACAGAAAATGTGTCTTCTAAAATTCTCTGCAATATACTATTTAGGAGGACGAAGCTTTATAGATAAAATATTAATTCTCAGGATAGAGCCTAAAATCGGATTTCTGAAGGCTTATCATGTTTAATAGAGATGCGTAAGTGTACCTGGCGGACACGTAAAGCGGGGTTAAAAAGGCTTTTATACCGGTTAACACTCGACCTTTTTACCCGCCCACCATTTTCTAAAACTAAGCTTTCTTCCGCTCTGGAAAATAAAATCACTCGAAATCGAATGTAGTTTCTAAAATACTGTAAGGTGATATTAAATCGAAGACTATCGCGGTTGTTTGACTATATAAATAGGATAAAACTAATTTACCTCGTGAAGTTTGTAGCACCCGACGTTGCAGCCGCCGTTGTCTAGGTAGACTTGAGTACTGTGAATCGTCATCCGTTGTTCTGCGGGTAGGCGGCAAACTGCTGATCTTACTCCGCAAATTATAACGGTGGTGTGGCGGCGGGGTCGGCGCGCGCGAGTTTTGAAAAACCGCTGTGCATACTACACTGGTAGCGAACGGTTTCGTGCAGCTTGGGCCACAAGATCCCCTTTGTTCTCGGATCGGCTCAACTCAATTCAGCTTCTATTCAGAAGCCTCCTCGTGTGGAAGGCTACCCCGGGTAAGACTCTCGCGTCTCAGGCCTCAAAGCTGGTGGACCGGTTTCTCCCGACGGAATTGCATCCCGGCGCTACTGGATGGTTTGCGCACTGTTCGGCGACGCCAATCCGTTGTGCATTCTGACTAATTGCTGAAGGAGACTGACTATAGAAATATACTGTCTCCATAGCAGCGAGGGTAGATGTTGACCTGTTGTCATGTCACTCTTGAAATGACCTTGGGCCACTCGATCCCGCGTGACACCATGGGCAAAGAAAGCTCAGGTCGGCGATAAATTTAAATTGAATGTCGCCGAAACGTCGGGTGCTGCAAACTTCACGCGGTAAATTCGTTTTATCCTATTTATACTTTAAGGTAACATTTTGAAAAACTGGAATGTTTCCTATTCGGCTTTTTTATTTTACAGACGATTAAAGCAAGCTACTTTCATTATCGGCGAGCGTAATTATGATTGTCGATAATGAATATTTTTCTAGTTTCAAAGGTGGTATTATTTTATCTAGGTAAAATGATTTTTCACCTCTACAAAAATATAGCTACTTTAACCATCCTCTGAATTAACCAATATTTTCAATAGATTGTCTGTCGCAGTACGTTGTAAAGGATTGTATTTATTACTTTTCATATGTATATTTATACTTCCTCCACATGGTTATATAAAAAGGCGTGGAAAACTTCCCCTTTCCCGATCAAGGTTTCTAACCGCCAATTTTCAGGCACTTTGCTAAATTTTATTATGTTTAAGCCGATGTCGCTAAACAAGGGATTGAAAGGGACAGAATGCCAAAATTTCCCCACAAGAGCCAAATCAATTCGTAAATGTATGTGCCGATATTGTCGCAGTGAATATTTTATTTAAACCATCAGATGCTGCAAGTGGGAGGTGTAAGTTATAATTGCTATTCCTCTAAGACTCTAAGTGTAGACTTGGATTGTTTTAAAACAAACTAGAGTACCCACTCTTACACGACGAGACACCGCAAAACTTCGCATTCGGTAAGCCACGCACTAACAAAGTCAGTCGGTGTATGTGATTAATCAGTCACACACTTAACTCAATAAATGAGTTTATAGAAAGTAATGGAGGGTAAAGCACTCGTAAGTAACTATTTTACTTACGAGCTTAATACGGGGTTAAGGCGACATGAGACCTCAGAAAAATATCCGAAATGGGCGGACACGCAAAGAAATAAGCGGGGTCAATTTTGTAGGGGTTGACCAATAAAAATCCAGCAATGACGAAGCGTCAAGCACATATTCCACGTCTGCTGACGCCGGCTACCAGGCGCCTACTAAACTTTAGATCGCAGCGCTAGCACAGAATAACTGCCTTTGCGCAGTGTTGGTATAAGTTGGTAATGGTAAAGCATATTTAGCGTTACTCTCAGAGCGCTCTGTAGCTAGCGTGGCGCTAGAGAATTAACCAGTCAAAATAATGAAATTAAAATAAAACACAGTCATCGCTTACATTGTAGGAGTAATCGCACCTGAAAGTTTTCGAAATCAGTCAGCCTTAATGTCCAAGGCAATGAGCAACTATTTGAAGTCCAAATTGTAAATTGGTTCCTTATCGAGGGATTTTCTTAGAAACTTTTTTAATTAATGCTTATATTTAAAAAAAAATTAAACTAAAATTCTTTAGATATGCTCGTTCCCAGGTATCATGTCCCCTTAATACGTATTGTGAACGTGCATTTTTTTTGCGCGATGAAGATGGATGTATACAATTTGACACCCGCCGAGACGATTAGGATTATTGCCAGACTTAAGGCGACGTACTACTTAAAAAATAAACCGTATCTGAGTTTTTAAGCCCCGCCTACTTACCCCCTCCCCTCGCGACGGGGCAGGTGTTTATTATGTTGACTCATCTCGCAGCGATATTCACTCGCTATCGATGTCTGGACTAAACACACTAGGTATACACTATTGCAATGGGATTTATATTTTGGGATTATGCAAGTGTCATGTACCTACGCTGGTGAAGAAGGCTACGCTTTATCATCATCTAAACTTGAACATTATATTACTTTCCCGGCTGCCACTGGTAGGGAAGGTGTTGTGATCGTGCGGAAAAAAATGTTTAGATAACGATAGAGATGTCCATTTTGAGGTCCACCAAGATGATTAAGACCATTTTCAGAGAAATGTATGTCTGTTTGCCTGTATGTAATCTCTCACGATAACTGCCGAGCCGTTGAACCGATTGAGTTGAAATTTGGAACATAGGGATAGTATCACCCTGGAATGCGCCCATTAGATTTTGGCTGTCAACTGTTAAACCAAACTATCACTGTCAAAAATTGACAGAAGCCATATCTTACAGAATTTCATTTGCGATATGTCATTTGAAATCCCCTGAAAAACTGTATTAAGAAGAGTCACCTGTCACTAATTAATTTTCGACATTTTAAAATTATTTTAAATGGTGATAGATGACAATTGGAGAAATGCCGTTAACTGTTTTGGATACAGTTTTCCAAGGGCTTTTAAATGACATAAATCGCAATTCATGTTCCGTGAGATACAGCTTTAGTATTTTTTTGATAGTTGTAGTGACAGTTTTTGATAGTATTTTTTGGCAGAAAAAACATTTAGAATCGAATTAAAAAACAACATTGTGTATCGAACTATTTATTCGCGGTATAATAGTTCTTTGAGGAGGACATAACGACACCCATCGCCTTGTACATTATCATTAAAAAATTATTTAATTAAAAAGTAATATAATTTATTTTTAGATACTGTAAGCACATCATTGTAAACTTTAAAGAAATACACATCATTAAAAATAAATAATTATTAATAAAAAAATATAAAATCATTAAGACAAAAAATCATGAAGACATTTCTGGTTGGCAAAGTAGTCTGTTATTTCTGAGTAGATACATACATATTAAATGTAAAGAGACGAATAAATACAATTGCGCAGTACATTTGAGACTTCCTTTTTGTAGCCTTGACAGTGTCGCTTTGTAGTGGTGCGCCGACTTTTGTAATTAAAATTCATCAAATGATAATACATTTTCAAAAGCCTGTTCATCATTATTAATTAGATCTGTACTCAGCACAGATTTGGAATATCGTGTACTTTTCGGTGGCTCTATATTGCTTGTGCTTTGCTTTGGAGTGTTATTGGCAAGTACATTCTCTGTGAGTTCTTTGCTCACTTTGTGATGGAATCACTGAAAACTAACTACCGCTTAAGCGTTGGACAAGGGAGAGGAACCGATTTCTTTCGTTTTATCGTGTCGTTTCTTTTATTTGCTTCTTTCAAAGTGTATTCAGGCTCCCTTAAATCCATATTCCTTCATACTCCTGGATCGATAATTTCAGGTAATACACAGTCCATATAAAAACAAACAAGTTTTTTCCATGACATTTGTCCAAATCAAATCATTCGTCTGTATATATTCGGTTTTGAGGAGATCGTTTTTACCAGACCAAAATGTAAATAGGCACACTTCCTTTCCAGTTATATGTATCGTTCCAGTTACAGTTTCTTTCCAGCACACTTTCTTTAAAGTTATCCACAATACCACAGATAGTTCATACCTTGTTGAAAACTTACGTTTTTTCGTTCCTCAGCGATTAATTCGCAATTCACGCACGTTTGAGGTATCTCGTGCCAATACCAACTACGGGAAACATTCCATCGCTTATGGGCTGATATGCACGTACGACTCTTGTTTCTCCACCATCGACATTTTCAACCTCAACCAACCGACGTTCGTTAAAGAATTATTCAAATCAATTGCACCTAACGAGCTTGTTAATACCTATAGTAATTAGTTATATACTTTCTATAAAACAAAATAAAATTCGAAATTTAAATTCTAAGTGTCAACATATTTTAAAATTTTCTCCCCTCTAAATAATAATTAAATAATAAATTTTAGTGATTATAGTGCAATTCTATAGTCTGGATTAACTCGCGGTTAACACGGGACGCGTCCCGAATGATCTGATCGGTCTGAGCTGTTCACTTTAAATATTCGACCAGCGTGTCTATGGAAAAGTCGACCATCGAAAACAAGGGAGCTGTAGTTACTGGCTGAAGGCAGATCGACTTTGCTGAAGATACATCGGAGGACTTACTGAAGGTGGTGGTGGATTTGATTGACCAGCCACCTTTCGAAGACTATATGCAAAGACTCTCAGAAGGAGGTTACCGCAAGGTATAAGGACGATCAATTGTGCGCTGGCAGCTTAGAAGGATTACGAGACTCTTGTGGAGGCGATAGTGGTGGACCTCTGCAAGTGGCGATAGCTGACAACCAATGCCTTTTCAACATAATCACCGTTACCAGTATTGGAAAGAGCCCTTGCGGAAGTGCCAAGGGACCTGGCATATACACTGCCGTGAAGAGTCATGGGAAATAAATGGCGTTTTAGGAGTATGTCTACCGGCGAAAAATTGTCCAAAAACTGAGGGGGATTTGCCAAAAGGGAAACTATCACAATTTTGTATAATATCGGAACAAGAGACTGTATGCTGTATTCAACACAGCCCCATGAGCAACAACACGAGATCATCAGAAAACCAGGATAAATCCAATAATGCATCTTCTATATCACCGCCTACTACAACAACTACCAATAAGTCACCGGTCATCTCTACAATAGCTCCAGAAAAAACTCAAACATCACCACAAGCCATAACTACCAATTTCATAAATGACAGTGTGAAAAACGAACTAAATCCGAAAAAATAGCTCTGCAATATTGAGTAAAAATTTAACAATGACAGTCATTGCTGCGTTAGCGATTAATTGATTTATTTTATTTTATCTGCATCCAAACTTTTCTCTGGTCGTAACGGTCTCCGTTCCATCGGGTTCAGAAGAGGGAGGAAGAGAGAGTGCACCCGTGGTCGCGCGCCCACCTGTGCACTATAATATAGCCTGCGCAGTTGACTGCTTCCGAACAGTGGACTCTGAGAAGACTAAAGAAGTCACTAGAATCTACAATGCAGTCGCTGTGGCCGAACACGGCTAGAAGGATATATATACAACATATCAGTAGCTACCACAAATATTTATAAATATCTATAAATATTTATTATATATCTATAAATACCTATAAACATCAATAAATATCTGTATTTATATATCCACTATACGACCTATCTATATCTTTATTTATATCTATATACATATACACATACCATCGTCTAATTCCTTCTTCCTAATCACTTCCAATTCCCTACCTCTCCCATCGGTTTTCTATATATGTTTTATATTTAATATGAACTTTGTTTATTTTATAATTAATTTTTAAGTGTAATATGCTGAAATCCAAATGTGTAATAAACGATTATAGGCGTAATGTTTTTCTTTTTTTTCTACATTTATGCACACGTATGTATATTGTATGCGCTGTATTTTTCCAGAAATAAAATAAAAAATAAATAAATAAAAAGAAATTATATATGGACCTGTCCTTGAACTTGAACGTACCAGTGATGTTTGATGCTGATTTCAAGTTTTCCATCTTTCTGTTTCCAAAATGTCACTTTTCTTTTTCTTGTCGCTTCCGTTAACCAGATTCTATGCGCTGTAATGGGAAATTTGACTTCAAAAATATAATCATCAGATATTCCATCTGGAGAAGCTCCCAAAAATGGAAATTTAGGGTCAATGAATAATCCACATTGCTGAATTTCCACTTTTTCTAGACATATTTTTCATTCTAGTGCAGTTGTTTCATTTTCTTTTCCATGGCAAATTGATGCTACGTTGCTCAAATCCCATTTTCAGTCATGGATTTAACTAAATTGGCGCATTTTGTGTGTTGTTAACTATTGACAATTTTGCCAAAGTTAGACGCAGTTACCATTTTTCTTCGTAATTCCAACCACTCGCTGCTTTCACCTTGAATAACCGTAAGTTTTTCAATTCGCAATCGATCATTTTTCTATTTTCCAATTCTTGAAATAACAGAGCTTTGCTTTTTTCGAATATTTCTCATGGAACATCGGGTTGGTTGCAATGTTCTCCATAATGCGAATTATTGTTTTTTTTTTCAAAAAAACTTTCTGCTTTTATTTCTTTTATAAAGAATGGATTTACTTAAATGCCTCTGTCTTCTTTATTCCACTTTTGATATCCTGCCAGAGGGACTTTTGCCTATATATTTTTTATGTAATCTTGAGAGTGGCTGTTTTGTATTAAATGATATAACTGCCGCATTACATCGCGCTTGGTAAGACTGCTTTTGGATGTAATTTGTCCTCTTACCACCAATAAATTTTGCAATGATGCCGTTAAACCTTTCGAGAACATTACTATCTACATCATGAATTAGGCTTCTTGCATGTATTGCTACCTACGTTTTAAGTTATGTAACGTATTCTTTCCCAAATAATGTCACCCATCAAACAACTCATTGCATCCAGTGTTTCATTTTCCGACAAACAATTTTAAAAACTTCTACATTTATCATGGTTTCCAAATGCATCTATCGGGGCGTTCAAAATGTCATTATACAGGCAATCAATTTTCTCATCAATTGAAAAGTTTTGACATTTATTATAAGCTACTGCTGATGTAATATTTCTTCGCATTTTTAGTTTTTTTTTTCACAGACATTACAAGTTGAATAAAAGCTTTTAAAAAGTAGATACCTACGTTTTGTTTTTTAAATTACAATTCTGCCTATCTGACGGTTTTCTATATTAGAACGGTCAGAATCGTAGCCTAATAGTATATTATATTTATACATGGTGTATAGCTCTGTCATATGGCTCTAACGCAAATGTATTGGCATTATTTACTGTCCCCTTATATATGACACATTTTGACTCGCGGGAAGCAAGCTGAAGTGGCGCACTTGTTTTAAACTCGCATAAGATCACACCGGTCGTAGGTTCAAAACCTACCGATATGTATATTTTTTTTTTATTTTTATACATAAAGAAACATTGTTATCAAATAAATGAACACTTTTTATTAAAAAAAAGTAATATTGTAAATTTAAAAAAAAAATAAATAAATATTAAATATTATTTTACTTATTATTGTTTCTAATTTTCAACATATGATTTATCATGTTTTTAAACCTCTTTCATTTAGACGGTGAAATAGCCATCTAAAACCGATATTTTTTTACTTCACATCTCCGATCCATGGAAATGTCAATTTGGTAATAATAAGTCATGAAACAGAGCGTCGCGAACGCAACCGTATATGTCGGCCTTCGAAGCCGAAATGAACCACGTTTCTAAGAGCCAATAACATTTCATTATAAAAGGTTGGCTGTTATCCCATTTGAATCAGTAATTGATCCCCACATAAGAACCATATTGACCCAATGTCGCTTGCGGCATTTTGAATGCCAGCGCGTCGTCGCGAGAAGAGCGCGCTCATCTCATTGTATGACAAAAATAATATAAACGGGCTCTGCAAAATATTATTTTTAAAATATACTGATATTTTATTTGAAAAAAATAATCGTCAGTACTACAAGTTTATTGTACATAGTTTATGTAAAAAAAAACAAACTTGAAAAAAACACACAGTAATAAGTAATATTTAACAGTGAATATGGATGAAAGTTACACTTTTTATATAATTTTTTTTAACAAGAAAAACTTATTTTTTTAAATTTATGCGAAAGCATTCCTCTTTACAACTATTGTTAAAATGCCGTAGTATTTTTTTTGAGTTTCTTGATCGTGCAGTTTAGTGTGAGGCACGTTTCAAAAAATGCTCTAAAATGAAAATTTCCTGTATAGCTCCCAGATTTAATTATTTTCCTCAATTTTCCAATACTTAAAAAAAAATCTGAAATAGCTATCTACTTAAGAAAGGTACTGTGAGTTACGATAATTTTTTTTTGTTGGCTAACATCATCAGTTATTTCAGTATGACTGTTCAAAAATTGCCAAAAAATGTAATTTTCGAAATTTACCTACATCGTCAAGTCTGTGTGTTTGAGCCGTATTTTATGTATGACTAGCTGACCCGAGCCCACTTCGTTGGGCGGTAAAACTTTTTACTTGTGATGAAATTATGAGTGTGGTTCGGTTAGTACTGAGTGCTATGATTTATTTCCTGACTGCCGAAAGAAGGGTTATATTTTTACGGCATATGTATGTATGTATTTGCATGCCAATTTGACTATATTACCGTTATGTGTGAGTGTCTTTTTGTGAGTTATTTGTGAGTGTCTTATCTCTTTAACAATTTATGCAGTAAAAGGGAAATTATATGTAGTAAAAGGACAAAGTCTTTTGTTTTAAACGCTTGAGACGATAAATTTACTTATTTTGATAAGAATTCATAATTGTTGATAATATGACCAATAAACTTGACCTAACGATTTAAATTATTTTTTAAATGTAAAATACTACTTTTTGTGACTTAAATATAAAAGTTAGACATATGCTGTCGCTGACTTTTTTGTAGGCATTATCAAGCTCTACAACTTTTCTCTATAACTTAATCATATATCTCTCATCGTTAAAGCAGCGTTAGTTAGGAACGTTTTCGTTCGACCGCTTATTCTCCGACTTACTTTGCAAATCCGACTACCACGAAAAAGACTTTTCATTTTTCGGAATAATATATAGCCTATGACACTCACAAATAACGTGGCTTTCTATTGGTAAAAGAATTTTCAAAATCGGTTCACTAGATCCAGAGATTACTTCCTACAACGTCACAAACTTTACGTCTTTATAATATTAGTATAGATAATATCATTCAAACGGGAAGTGACGTTTATAGCGCTTGCCGGACACCGAGCCTTAAAAGAAGTTTAAAATACGGTATTCAATATTATATTATAATATATGTACATAGATGTGTTTTTTGTCGCTAGCTCTCCGATTTACTTAACTTCTGCGATTTTTTATCAATATACCTTATATAATACAGTATATGCAATGATATATCTATACTACTATATACTATATACATACTTCGATTATATTCTACGAGCAAAAAAACGAATTTGCTTATCTTATTGTTATTGGTGTAAAATCACGCTCCGGATCGTTCTGTCCATGTCCCGAGAGCTGAAATTGCTGAGTTTTCTGGAAATTCTCATTGCAGAGGCATCTCGTAGACGTGAATTAATAATAATAAAAACTCTTTATTCTTAAGAAAAATGATGTTATTCGGTGATACCTCTTACTTGCTCAACATACACCTTCGCTGCTTAGGAGACGGTGGGGCGGTGTCGACTACAACGGGCGAACCCGTCACCCCAGGCTATGATAACGATATGTGATCGTTCTTTCAGCCGTGGGATGAGCGTAGAAAACTTAGAGACAATAAAAATCTACTGTCTAGCTATACCAGCATGCCGGTCACAGGCCAACGCCTTATGGCGAGGCACCGGAAAAGGTTCCCAGCGGGCAGCCTCGCGCCTTACTACCAGTTTTGGAAGGATATCTCCGTCTGGAATTAACCATCAGGTTACCTACAACCTCCCTATTGGTCACGGGTCCGAAGTCACTTGCGCAACCTCTACCTGCCGTAAAAGCGGTGATTCAGTTTGAATCTATCGCGGGCCAAAGGCATGTTTTGCTCCACTCTGAATTCAGCCTAATGGTCATTTCAAGAGTGGTTGACGACAGGTCAACATCCACCCCCGCTACTTAGGAGACAGTATATTTCAATATTCTCCAGACTCCTTCAAGCAATTAGTCAGAGTACACAATCGAACGGCGTCACCGAACGGTGCGCAAATCGCCCAGTCGCGCCGGAGGCAATCCCACCAGTAGAAACCGATCCACCCGAGAGTCTTACCCGGGGTAGCGTGTACGAGGTGTCACACATAGAGCGACGATATAATTTAATTCCATTCCAGTAGTTTAGCACTATAATACTAATATTTTACCCTATATGCTATCCGACAATACTATTATACGACGATTCTATACTACTAAATACTATATATTTCGATTATATGGTATGATTCTATACTATATTGCGTATATTGCGTATATTACTGCGTATATTCACTGAAAGACGACATAGCAGTGATTGAATTCGAAATAATGCATGTCCTAGCTTGCCGGGTAGAGACCTGGTATCTATATTACAGGCGTATCGCTATTCGATCGCATTCAACATGCAATGAAAGCAAATCGAATATCTCCTTTCCTTACCTTCCCGCGGGAGAATTCAATCTGCCTCTAGGAGAGCTGCGAGACGGACAATCGACGAGTTGGAAATTTAAATAAAATTAATTAAAAAGAAAGCACCGAACTGAAAACGGCATTCCTCCGGGAATTTCGAGGATCAAATCCAAAGCATAAGGACGCATTCACTAAAAGATTACAGCCACCTTTAGATAATTGGTGAAATTAAAGAGAAATATGTGGAAGAAAGAGGTGAACTTAACGAATATGGAAATTACTTTAAGTTATTTATTTCGTCAACAAACAAATCAACATTACAGTTATGAAAAGTTCGTTGAGATGTATTCTAGAGGATATACTCACATTTCATTATTTTTTAAGAAAACAAACAGCTTTGCTTTAAACAATTTTAGCTTTACAATTAATGTGATAATTACAATGAATTTGTTTCAACTGCTGTTTATTTGTTTTCAACGTTTACAATGAATGTTGAGCAATTTTATTTGAATTTAATCAATTTAATTTATCAAAAAGTGGAGGATCGGGTGGAGTAAGCATTGAAGGGGAATGGTATGTATTTTATACATAGATACATACATTCACATACATACATACATATACCTACATATACACATAGATATACCGGGTACACACATACATATAGGGAGGGAGGGAGGGAGGGAGGGAGATAGGGAGAGGGAGAGAGAGAGAGGGAGAGAGAGAGAGAGAGAGAGAGAGAGAGAGAGAGAGAGAGAGAGAGAGAGAGAGAGAGAGAGAGAGAGTGCGCGCGCGCGTGCGTCTGCGCGCACGCGTGTGGGTGTGTGTGCATTTTTAAAATCTGTTTATTAGCCAATTGGATACGGATATGTTTGTTATGTTACTATAAATACTTTTGTCATGTACCTACATCATGTCTTTGTCATGTCATGTATTTCATTTTACTTTAACATGAGCAGTGTTGGATATTGTAACATGAGCATTATGCACTTGTAAATATAAAAGCATAATGTTATCATTTTATTTTATTGCAATACAACGAATCATGTAGTATTTTTCTCCAGCATAATCCGGATGAAATAGTATGTAGGCATTTATATTTTTTCTCGCGAATATGAAATGTTCGGTACCTAATAATTATTCCTTGTTAAATACACAATGTTCGAAAGTATGTAATGTGCATGATTAAACCGCACGCTTGATTCGTATTTTTTTTTGTTGATTTTCAAAATAATAATAAAATTTTGTGGGAGCGCGTGGGCTAAATCACGGCGTTTTTATCGATATCGATATTAATGAATGAGCTCGGAATCGCATCCTTAACTATTGGATTGACGGTTGGCTACAATGCGACGTTACTGTTTCTACTACTGGCACCTTATTTGTACGCAACTCCATAAAAAAGTGAATTTCAATTCAAATGTACTGAGTTCCGCATCTTATTTATATGATCAGTGGGCCCGGCCGCATGAAGGACGTGTTTTCTCTTTGCGGACATCCACGAATAAAAATGGATTCCGATTCCGAAGAAGAAACATTCCTTGTTACTACGGCTACTGTTTGTTGTCATATACTCACAAGAAAACGAAAAAGAAAGCAATGGAAAAAGAAGCAAAAGGAGTCAATTCGCGCACGTCAATTTCTTAAATGAGTTTCGTTAGAACCGAGGGACTGGCGAAACTATGCGGATGGACGAAGCGACATATTTCAAGATTCTAGAACTTGTAACTCCATATACTTATTGATAAGATACTAATATGAGACAAGCTATAAACCCTCATGAGAGATTCACTGCCACTCTTCGTTTCTTAGCATCGGGAATGAAATCTAACTTCTATAATATCTAATTCAATTTTATAAATAATATCTAAATAAAATTGGAATATTATATCTAAATAAAATCTTCTACAGCTTTTTGTCGATACTGTTTATTTTTTTAATTTTTGTCGGTTATTTTCCATAAACATTCTGAATTTCTATATTTTTTGATGAAATCTATCATTATGACACGTCCGACACCGCCATGATGACGACGCCATGACAAAAACAAAAACACAGCACGCGCTATTGCCGTGGTCGCTGAGAGCGAACACAGAGCGAACTGACAAGTCTGTGGAACTGACGCGTTGGATTGCCGATTGCGCACTCACGGTCAGTTTGGCGCGACGCGCCAGTTGGATTATGATAGCCACGGAAAATATTCGTGGCGCGTCGTCAGTTAAAACTCTGGAGTGATGGTTCGACATTCACGATCAAATTTTGGATGCACGCCAGTTCAACTGACGCGAAAAACTGACTGTCAATGCCCAGCTTTACGTTTTAAATTTGAACTACAGGTTCTTTTTTTAAACTGTTGAATAACATTCATTCATTGAAATAAAATTAGTTTTATATTTGACATTTGCAAAATGGGACGCTATAGGCTCGAAGAAAACTGGGAAATATTAAAAACTTCCTTTTATTTTTTTGAAAATGATCAAGGAGCCACCAAGGAGAAAAGATCAAGGAGAAAAAGAAAAAGGAAAAAAGATCAAGGAGTTACCGTGCCATGCTCAATGAATTTTTGTATCCAAAAGTAGAAAAGAATGATATGGACGACGTTTGGTTTCAACAGGACCGGACGGCGCAACTTGCCAGGCAGCCAACGTGCAATCGAACTTTTTGGCACCGTTTAGGAAAACCGAATAATCAGCCGAAATTCTGATGTCAATTGGCCGCCTCGGATCTGTAATTTGCGCCCGTTGGACTATTTTCTGTACCATCAAGAGATAACAGAAGTTGTCATTTAAGAAATTCAAGCCGGAACAATCTAACAAGTATTTGAAAATTGGGTTGATTGGATGGAGTAGTCGGGCCAGCCGTGGCGGTCATTTAAATGATGTTGTGTTTCATTCTTAATTTATTTTATTTATTTTATTTATTTAGTACTTTATTCACATTCTTTTTATTCATATAGCCACATTATTACCAATGTTATAAAGTAACTCGGAAAAATTTAACACGCAAATGTAGCAAATGGTCAGTGCCCACCTAACTAGGACTGCACTGTCCTGTATCTAAGCGGGTCAGAGTAAACAATTAAAATTAGCGATTTAATTTATAAAGAACTAAATTGACTAACGTTTTAATTTTAGAAATAGTAAATGTACCTAATTAATTTTTTTATATATAATATAATATAATAATCTGTATAAATATTACAATGTATATACCCAATCATATTTATGTAATGATATGGTAAGTACATAGATACCTAAATTCGATTATAATGAATACTAAATATATTATGGTATTATAAACATACTAAATATATTATGGTATTATAAACATATTTATATTAGATTACAATTATATAAATACGACTATAAAAATATTGCGAAAAATAAGAAATACCTTACGATATGTTATGATTATATGCATAATAATTTATGTACATGTATATCACAATATTAGCTTTAAAATCAACCATTATATATACGCTTTACAAGACATTTTTTTGGATTTAGACTTCCCTAATTCAAATAACCATTTATTTATATTATATTGCTGTTGAATGATCTTTATTGTCAATTATCAATATTCAACCTTTTAAATAAAACAAGACTATTGAAAGACCTTTCCAATAAAAAGACAAACATCATTTTTGAAAAATAATCATTAGTTTTTTTTTATAGACGATTCAAATTTAAAATTTTTAATGGCCCACCCTTTACATACATACATAAGTACTCATATCAATAAAAAATATACATAAATAAATAAATACAGGATACAAATACATATGTACATACATAAATTAAAGATATATAAAATTATTAAATCTGAAAACGATTGTGTTCTCCTCCAGAAGGATCTCGACTCTTTGGAAATATATTGTAACAAAAACAGGATAAAAATAAATGTAGCAAAATGTTTCCACATAAGCTTTACGCGAAATAGAAACAAGATTAACTATTCATATCAGATCGATGACATTCCTATCGCGACGTGCTCTTCTATTAAGGACCTGGGTGTAGTTTTAGATAACAGATTAAGCTTTCGGGCTCATATTGCAGCTATTGCCGAAAAATCTAGTAGAATGCTTGGCTTCATAATTCGCGCATCGAAACCATTCACCGATCCATTAATATTGAAGGTATTATACAATGCGTTTGTTCGATCTCACCTTGAGTTTGCTTCTCCAATATGGTCTCCCTATTATCAGGTCCACATTAACAGACTGCAAAATATCCAAAATAAGTTCGTTCGATACTTAAATTTCAAGACGAAAAGTTATTGTAATACTACTAATGAGGCGGCCTTACTATTTAAAATAAATTCGCTATGTTATCGGCGCAACTTGAATGATGCTCTGTGCCTCTATAAAATAATGAACGGTATATTCGATTGCTCTGACCTGGTGGGAGCGATCAATATTAACGCCCCAATGAGGACCACACGCACATTTGACCTGTTTCGATTGCCGCGCTTTAAAACTAATGCATCAAGGAATGGAGTACTCACACGCTGCTGTGAGCTTTATAATACCCATTTAAATGGTATTGATATGTTTAATAATTCCATAATCACTTACAAATACTCCGTAAATCAAACCCTAACCGATACAATAAGCTGACTTGGTTTTTAGCTATTTTTATTGATTATTATTATTATTATTATTATTATATTTTATATACGCCATTACTAATATCATACCCGCTCACACTCCACACTTACACGCTCAACACACTCCCACAAACACATACACACACCCTGCATACTCGACTCTTATGTACTTCTAAAATTGAAAAAAATTAAATTGAAGGTACGTTAGTTTTATTAAGTAGTTAAAAAAAACGTAATTTATGTAATTTTATTGAAATCCGTAACCGGTTTTATTTGTTGTAAATCTGCATACATTAAAAAAAATATTATTACTGTAATACTGTGTGATTTCTCAATAAAGAATTGAATTGAATTGAAAAAAAATTGACAAAAAAATGAAAATTGTTATAAGCGCATATATAAAAAGTATTAAATAAGCATTAGATATGCAAGTACAGGTATTGAGTATATAGATAAAACATAATACATAAAGAATAAAAGCAATCGATCTCGTTCTGAAATGAATAGGTAGCGTAGGTAGCTCACATCGTGAAGAGATGCTTGTAAAAATATCTAGGTGTGGCCCTGTTGAACATAGCGCATTTATGGGCGTATGGTATGCGCAAGCAGACTCCATCGACTTAGGTTGGTTCGCGAGGACGGATCCGTAAATAGAGTATGTCACCGGGGTTGATTATATTTATCCGGAACAAAGAGACAAACCTTCCCCAGCATGCTAGAATTATCAACTCTGCTCCGGATCAACTTATAAACGTAGGCGAGCGGTTATGAGGTTACGTTTTTTTTAATTAATTACAAAAAAGGATCGACAATATTAAATGTTTGTCAAATATGGAAGAACCGTTATTATTGTCCACATCGTCATATAGCACTGTCTCCATAACTAGGAGTTGACGACCTATAAACTGTAACTATGCCATATCTTCAGCTGTAGCCCATTGATATTATAGTAGTTGTGTCTGGTCTAGGTAAGGTCTGAGATCAAATCTCACGACTACACTTCGTGCGACGTGAAATAACCGTATGTGACGCAATGACGCAACGCCGCAAGGACTTGTAGGAATTCAGTCTGGATATCAAGCTGCACGCAAATCGGATAGAATTTTCAGTCGCTATTTATATAAAATATATAAAATAATAGGTGGGGTGGGGGGTAGAGACAGGCTTCATATTTTTAGTTTTAGTGAGGCAGCGTCAGTGTTCAACACGGTAGGCATATACTTGAACGCCCCTTCGAAATTGATAGCAATTTTCAATTTTTCTCGATTGCCACATCGTTCCCCTTTCCTTCGACTCCGGCCTCCCTTCATTCCGACCCTTTGTCCCCCCCCACCATATTTTACCCCTTCCTAATGCTTTGAGCCCCTGGTGGGCTTCAACAATACATAATAATATTTTGGAGTGAAGGAAGAGCGAAAAAAAAGATAAATTAGAAAGTACATATAGTAGAACAAGTACCTAATGATTTCAATATCGGTTTTTGTGAAATCGGGCATAAATACAAGTAGTTCTCAAAATTCATGTGTCGCACAGTGTTGCATTGCAATTGTTGAAATATTGGACCCAGCGCTTGCTCTACACCTACCACAACACCGCTCACAGCGCTCTGCAGTCTTCTACACGTGTGCCAACGCTACAATCAAGAAACGACTGTTCCCATACATAAAATCAATAATTTAATAACACATTAGGCTCGATTGGGTTTCTTCGTGAACTAAAAACGGGAAACAGGGCAATACGCTAGAGCGTAATGTGAAATGAACGGTTGTCACTTTTTCGCATTAAAACTACCCAATAAAGATAAAGCATCTGAATCTAATACCGCACGAATTGTGTTTAAATTTATTCGGACGAGTATAAGTTCGACGGGTAGTTTTTATCGGCGATCGTTCGTTTCATATTCCGCTCTAACGTTTCGCTCTATCTCGTTCGCTTGAACTAATTTCAGCATTAATTCTCAAGGAAACGCAATCGGGCCCATTACCGTATACGCTACGCCGAACGGCACAATGACGGGATCTCCAGACTGCAACAACGCATCGGCATCAGTCACAACGACGAGCGTCAGTCTCACTCGAGGGAGAGTCGCGATCCTTTTTTATTACCTACCGTTATTCTTGCGGTTGTCTTTCTGCTTTTTGATCGTTAAGAGTGTAACTATTCACTATTAATTCATATGTCATTAATTTAAGGAAACGCAAATTATAGTAGTGTCCGTTTCGTCAATTTCACTTAATTCTATGTCGCCAGGAACTTCGTTATTTAAAAAAGTCACTCTTTTTCTTTTCCGAGTGTAAATTCCAATATATTCCACTGATTATAAAATGGATTTAATTATTTTTATACAAATATATTTTCTATGTAATTTTTCCATGACTCATTATAATTACTATTACATTTTTTTTCGACTATTTACGTTACTAAATCAAAGCATTTTGATAATCGGAGGTGGTTTTTAATATTAAAATTTGTATTGACTGTTTCTATTGCGCCATTTTTATTGTTGTAATTAAACATTGTTAATATTTGTAATTTGACTATTTCAAAACTAATTATTCGTTTGTATATTTGGGTATTTTGTATTTTCATTAATACCTACCTAGGTATTTTAACAGCTCAAATTATTTTTAAAGATTTTATATTACTATTATAAATTTAATATTTTTTTGTTTTACAGGTTTAAAGTCAATATATACAATAGTCAATATATACAAAATAGAATTGTACCACTTAAGGTATACCACATAACCATGTAAAATCAATTTGACTATACCAAAAGTAAGAATTCCTACCAACTGGTTTGTTTAAAACAAGAAACAAAAAGGCAGCCTTAGTTCGAGCGAAGCCTGGTTAGATTGGCTTAGCGACAGTCGTTCTAATTATTAATTTGAAAATATATAAAAGGGAGTTTTAATTTGAATTTTATTTTTTCGGGTTTAGCAGGCATACGTGAGATGGGATCAGACATACCATTTAATTGAATTAAAACGTAATTAAAATGTGTGCAGCTGTTGCAAAAGATCTATTATCCTGTTAAAAATTATATTTTTCCGGGCAATAATGGTCCCATATCCCAGATCATACGAAAAGTTGCGTATTAAGTCATCTGTTTTCATGCAAATTTAAGGGTGACCAGTGTTTTCTTTTCAACCTTCTTAAGATCGCGACCTCCTTTTAAAAAAAACACTCTTACGCGACCCCCTTAGGCTGTAACTTAGTTACACCCCCACCCCTCTTAATTTCTTTCACAGATGTAACTGTAAGCATTCAATAAATAGTTTATTTTTCAAAAAGAATGGCGAAAACCACATTAATTGTAACTGTTTTTTACGTTCAAATCTGTACTTACCTGTTTCCATCTTAGATAAACATAATGTTTTAGAAATAGCAAAAAAGACATAATAAATGTGTTTCTCTTGCGAAGCTGTAAATGTTTGCATATATATATATATATATATATATATATATATATATATATATATATATATATATATATATATATATATATATATATATATATATATATATATATATATATATATATATATATATTATATATATATATATATATATATATATATATGTATATATATATATATATATATATATATATATATATATATATATATATATATATATATATATATATATATATATATATATATATATATATATATATATATATATATATATATATATATATATATATATATATATATATATATATATATATATATATATATATATATATATATATATATATATATATATATATATATATATATATATATATATATATATATATATATATATATATATATATATATATATATATATATATATATATATATATATATATATATATATATATATATATATATATATATATATATATATATATATATATATATATATATATATATATATATATATATATATATATATATATATATATATATATATATATATATATATATATATATATATATATATATATATATATATATATATATATATATATATATATATATATATAAATATATATATATATATATATATATATATATATATATATATATATATATATAATACATATCATAACGATTTTGTAAAATTTTCGATTTTTATTTTTAGATAGCCTGCAACTCCCCGGGAGTCTCTTCGCGACCCTTTGGGCCGCTTTAGGGGTCTCGACCCACTGGTCTAGACGTCATAAGGTGTTGCGTACGTTGCATACGTTGGACAAGTCTGGCTCTGCCTTCACAAGAATCTGATATAAAGACGGGAATCCTATTATGCATAACGATTTGTAACAATTGATACGACTGTATTAAATATAGTACCGTGTTAGATACACGGACAGAAAAATTAGTATAAAAAAGTATAAAATGTTTTACGATTCGATTAAGGAAACACGTTTTTTTTAGAGATTTAGAAGACATTTATCCAAGTGTTTTACAATTTAGAGAATCGAAATAGAGGTGCAGATGATATAGAAAGAATACAAAGTCGTGGGCATGGGGATCGAAGGTTTACTTGACCGGAGCGATGATAGCTTTGAGGTGCGTTGTGAGGGGCTGTGACGCAGCGAGCAGGTGGTCTATCGGACCAGTTGCCCAGTGTCTTCTTTGCGTCTAGACGAGAAGATAAAATGGCGGTGACGGTTTCAGGGTTTTCTTGATTTTTAGCCGAACTTAGCTCCCTAGCCGACTCTCCTGGTGCGTTTTTCAAAAGGTTTTTGATAGGGTAGGTAAGTGGTTAAAAGCAAAATAAGGAAGTAGAAAGTATGAATTTAAATTTATAAAGAATATACTATCTAATTTTAATTTATTTGAGCCAGGATAAGCACTTATTGTGATGCCCAGGTCACACTAACGAGAAATGCCTTTAATTATCGCGATGATGAGCGTTTTCACTGCGGCCAAACCTTAATTATCGCGATAATTAACGGCATTTCCCGTTAGTGTGACCTGGGCATGGGAGGTATGACCTTTGATTAAGTGTGTCAGCCGATGAATTATTTGGTAGGGTTAAGATGTGAAAGGGCAATGGACAAAAATGTATGGTCGTTGGGCCCACCTCTCCAATAACAATAACGCATTTAACATTACAAAAATCTATTTATATAGCATAATTATGACTGCTACAACTTACCTCAAGTTTGAGCCGTTTTGGAGTTTTGAATTTTTGAATGCTTTTAAATACTGATAATTACACGAAAACTTAATGTTACTATGATGACAATTACTCATTTAAAATATATTATTTGCAGTGAAGATCAATAAAAGATAGTATATTATGACCTTAACATATTACATACTTCAGTAAACAGAGCGGCAATGAAATTATGAGACACATTACAAAGATCAAGCAACATATCCCAGTATTTCCCTTCCATATACTGCTATAAAATTTAATTCAAAGCCTTGTTATTGCTATTATAAAAAAACGGTTGTGTCACCCCAAGACTTTCCCGGCAAGTAGCCAAGGACTGATTTCATAAATAAAATCGATGAGCGCCCTCTCTCGGCCGGCGGATGAACCCTTTTGAGTTTCGTTACATACCGCCTCGGCGGCGCACACACTCACAACCAAACGAACCACAAGCGGCGCGATTCGTTTTTCGGCTAGCCTCGGGCGGCAGTGAAAGGGCAATAGGCAAAAATGTATGTGCGCTGGGCCCACCTCTCCAATAACAATGACGTATTTACCATTGGAAAGATCTATTTCTGTTGTGCGATATCCCGCCTCGTAACTATGCCGTCTGACGGGGATATCAAATGGGTTACTGGTGGATCATTTGGTTGCTTGTGCAAAGTTTAGTTGACAGTGGAAGCGTTTGAAAACTTATGATGAGTATTGAGAGGTGAATTATCGATATGGCGATCGCTAATCAAAACTCACGTACCTTGACGGTCATGTAGCTGCAGCAGTGGGATGCTCGCTGCTGATTCCGCTTTTGCGTAGCGCGCACGGCACGATCGAGGGATTCGTGCGGCGTGTCCGGCGCGACGCGTGCGCTGATCCGAGTATATGTCGCGTGCGACGCGCTGTTTCCTGTGGGGTGCAGTCGTAACACTCCCGTAGGATCGCTTGTGCCTTTTTACCACGAATCCGAGTCCGCGTTTCCGAGACAACAAACGAGGTTTTTGTCTAAGTCGGCGAGGCCGTGACAGCGGTCGAAAATCGTTGCTACCGTTCGAATTGACAGACTCACCCGCCGCCCGTTCGAAAGCGGGCGATGTTGCCAACTGTCAGGTTTTTGTGAGTTGACAGCTCTCACCAGTCGATAATTTTCAATTATGCAAAATATAATATTAAAATGAATTCGAATTTATCAATAACAATATCGAACATACCCCCCAGCAGAGAAAGGGTCCAGCCCTTGATTGACGCAAAAAGGCGATGAGATATTGATACAGAAGGGTAAATAAGGGAAAAGAGGTAGAAGTAAAAGAAATAAAAGAAATGAAAATAGATAAAAGTAAATTAAGTAATGTGGGGCGAAGGCGTGGTTTAAACCGAAGGGTCAGATCGGGGTACGACCACGACCTTAACCATCGGACGAGTTAGAATATCTTGCTGTGTCCCAAGCCGTACAACTCGGACAATACCGTCTTTGCCCGGGCAAAGCTCGATGATACGGCCCAAAGACCATTGTAGTGGGGGAGCATTATCGTCCTTTCTTCTAAGGAGCCCAGAGGCGTCCACATACGGAAATAGTTTGTAAACGCGGGTTGAAGGATTCTTGCCTTTTGTTAATAGCTCGAGATCGACTTCAAACTCGGAATGTTGAACAAAACGTATACCAGTGTTTAGAGCTGACGCACGCTCTGAAACGGACAACGGTCTGGTGAGCTTAGAGTGAAGCCGTAGGTTGCTAATGAAGCGAAGACACCACGCAGTCACATTTATAAGCTTATCGAAAGAGCTATAATTTTCAATCCACGGTGTAGTGACCGTGGAGGAGGTGCACGCAGTCATGGACATTCGACGAATACCTGCCAGTTTGTCGGATGAGAGCGGAACAATATTTTTCGCCAGTCGGCATCAGGTTTTGACAGCCATAACGGTGACCACCACAAGTCGTGATCAAGTAGCTCTTCGGGCGAAATGCCCCTGGATGCACAGTCCACCGGGTTAAGCTTGGTAGGAACGTACCTCCATACCTCTGGGTCGACCAGAGAAATGACTTGCGAAACACGATTTGACTCGAATACCTGCAATAGGTGCGGAGGGGTTTTCAGCCAAGAAAGAGCGACCGTAGAGTCCGACCAACAAGTTAGTTCCAGATGACCTACTTGAGAGGTCAGTGAAGCTCGAATATGAGAAGCGGTTCTAGCTAGAAGCAACGCCGCACACAATTCAAGTTTGGGAATAGTCAGTTTAGTTTTGATTGGGGCAACCTTAGTTTTCCCTATTAGAAGGTGAATGGAAATTAACCCATCGTGATGAATCACCCGGAGATAAACGGCGCAAGCATATCCAGACGAGGATGCATCACAAAAACCGTGAAGTGAGTATCCTTCCGAGTTTGGAGTTAAAATAAAGCGATTGATTTTGACCGAACACAAACTGGGTAAGCCCTGCAAGAATGAGTCCCATTCACGGACAATATGGTCTGGAGGAGGTTCATCCCACTCAGCACCTAGAAGCCAGAGTTGTTGCAGAAGTAGTTTAGCCCGAAAGACGACTGGAGAGAGCCAGCCACAGGGGTCGAAAATACGCGCCACTGTTGATAGAATGGAACGTTTCGTACAAGGGCCTGAACTCACATGTTGAAATGCGTAAGAAAAGGTATCATCCTTGGGGCTCCATTGAACCCCAAGAACTTTGAGAAACAACTGATCATCTGAAGTATCAAAGTCAAGAGGGACTTCACAATGATCAGAAGGGAGGTCATACAGCAACTCTGGAGAATTTGAGGACCATTTCCTTAAATCGAATCCACCGAGGGACAATAACGAAATTATATCGGATTTCAGTGTCTGAGCAGCTTCGATGGTGTCAGAACCCGTTAAAATATCGTCGACGAAAATGTCGTGAAGAATAGCGCGCGACGCCTGTGGGAATCGCTCTTCGTTCTCGTACGCGAGTTGATGTAAGCAACGCATAGCACGGAACGGCGAACAGGTCTCACCATAGGTAACAGTATTCAGGAAATATTCCTGAATCGGAAGATCTGGGGAATCATGCCAGAGGATCATTTGGAAACGACGATCCTCAGGATGAACCAGAATCCGTCTGAACATCATTTTGATGTCAGTGGTGAAAACATACCGGTGAGTTCGGAATTGGAGTAGGATATCACGGATATCCTGTTGCAACTTTGGACCTGCCGCAAGACACTGATTTAACGAAGCGCCTGAGGTAGTTGGCATGGATGCATCGAAGACGGTACGAATTTTGGGTTTACCGTACTTGTATTTGATGATCCCGTGGTGCGGTATATAATACCTTTCCTGATCGTCAGGAGGAGGCTGAGAGACCAGTGTGATGTCACCGAGCTCACGGTATTCCTGCATGAACTGAACGTACAGTTCCTTCAGGAGTGGATCTCTTTCAAATTTCCTCTCAATCGCTATGAAACGCTTGAGAGCTTGGTACCTCGAATCACCGAGCGCGGGCCTGTCCTTAATAAACGGAAGTCGTACGACGAATCTTCCATCGTCATGTCGAGTATGCGCGTCGACAAAACACTTCTCGACCAGGACGTCGGATTGGTCAGGCACGGCCTGAGGAGGCTCTTCTATTTTCCAGAATAGCTCCAGAGTTTTCTCCAAGCTAGGCGTGTGGGCGAGAAATGACGACATGTGCAGGACATTACGGTCTTTTGTGTTTGCGATATTGGCACGGCCAATAAGGAAATACAAAAAAAGTGATGAAAAGGCAGAAGGCAGATTTGGACCTAACTTGATGACTTCGCCAGTAACAATGTCTGGATATAAGTCTGCCCCCACAAGTATGTCCACCTCGCGTGGCTTGTGGAGTTGGTCGTCAGCCAGTGGGAGATTGAAACCGGACAGAACGTCTGCCGGTAACGGAACTGATGGTAGTTTATTAGATATTTTGTCCAATAACAGTGCCTCCGTGGACAAGACTGGGCTGGAATAGTGAATAGGTTTTATAAACAGTTGGACAATTCGACCCGGATGAGATACGTGCCCCCCAGCGATGCCGCGTATGTTTATATTCGACGAGTGGTAGTGAAGTCCTAAAGATTTCGCACAACGTGACGTGATAAAGGAACTTTGGCTGCCTGGATCAATGAGAACGCGTATCTTCTGATACGATCCACTCGAATCCATAACCATGGCCATGGCGGTCCCAAGCAGCACCGTAGACTTGACACCGGATTGGAACTCGCAAGTATCAGCATGAGCGGCATTAGTAACAGTCACGTGGTCTTCGTCCGAGGGACGATCACGTGACCGAGCTGCGTTTGTGTTGGGAGAAGATTGCCCACCGAAACGATTGACAGGGGAGTTCATAAACTGCGGAGAGGAGGGTCCAACTCCACCGTCACGATGTAGTAAAGTATGGTGTTTGGCCGATCCGCAAAGTTTGCAACAAAAGGTCGAGTTGCATCGATTCAACTGATGCGGCTTTAAACAATTTACGCATAGTTTTTTTGCACGAATAAAGTTTAATTTTTTGTCATGAGACAAGTTTGAGAAACTTGGACACTTGTAAATATAGTGCTGAGGGTCAGAGCAATGAGGGCAGCGAGCACGCGAATAAGTCTCAGGGGGGCTAGCCGCACCCTCGACGTGAAATGAAACGCGTTTCGAGCCTGAAGCCTTCATTTGATCCTGCTTGATCTGAGGTTCACCCTTAACTGACTCCAGAGCACGGCACTGGGCATTCAGGAATGACAGGAATTCATTAAAGGTCGGGATTTCCTTTTCCTCACCGACGCACTCGATTTCGTAGCAATAAGTCCGCCATTGTACCTTATTTTATTGTGCAATAAAGAGATTTTCATTTCATTTCATTTCATTTCATTTCGAATCGAGTACGTGTATCCGCATCAATCTTTTTAAGAAAAAGATGTAGAAGCAAAAAAGACCATTCCTCCGTGGGAAAACCTAGGGCTGTTAAAGCCTTAACCGACTCGTTAATTGTAGTAAGAAAATTACGTAATTGTTCTGCCTTTCGTAGGACATTAGGTAAATTAAACATATTGTGAAGATACTTATCTGCTATAAGTCGCTTATTTTCATAGCGCGATTTTAACAAATTAAGGCATACTTCATAATTACCATCTGAAAGTTCGAGATGGTTTACTATTCGTAATGGCTCTCCAGAAAGCGAAGACAGCAAATAATAAAGTCGCTGGACGTCTGACAGATTTGAATCACTGTGTAGGAGACTCGAAAAAAGACTAAAGAAGCTTGACCATTGGTCGAGTTCTCCGGAAAAATGTGGTAATTTGACTGGTGGCAATCGGACTGTCCCACTGTTTGAATTGGTCGCGCACAATGACGTATTTCGGTTGTCAGCGTTGCGTTGGGATTCGATTAAAATTGCGTATTTTGCTTTAATTGTTTGGATTTTAGCTTGAAACTCCTGAAAGCAAGCATCATGCGCATCCTGGTCAAATCCGTCTGCATCGTCAGCTTCTACCGAGACATGATATTCTAATAAGTCATTCTCTAATGAGTCAATTGTTTCGGCGCCAACTCGAAACTCAAATAAGTGTTGTTTTGATACGTCGATTTCGTGAGAGCTTTTGTATATAAATTCCAAGCGTTTTAGGAGCAATTTATATTTTATAACTGCATGTTTTTGTTTTAGAGCCATGTTCGCGGCGTGAAACACAGCAAGGTATTAAATTCGTAAACAATACGTCAAGACGTATTTGATGTGATCGAAATGTCACACTGCATTCATACGCGAATGGTGGCGAAAAACACAAAGTGTTAAATTCGAAAAATGGAATGATTTGAAATGTCGCGGCAACGGCCGTCCGTCACGGACGAAACGGCTTCGTTACGAACGTCACGTCGTATGGGTCAGTTCTACCAACCGTCCGGTTTGACAGAATCCATAAATATGAAAAGATAAATATGAAAACCACGCTCTGCTACCAAAATGTGCGATATCCCGCCTCGTAACTATGCCGTCTGACGGGGATATCAAATGGGTTACTGGTGGATCATTTGGTTGCTTGTGCAAAGTTTAGTTGACAGTGGAAGCGTTTGAAAACTTATGATGAGTATTGAGAGGTGAATTATCGATATGGCGATCGCTAATCAAAACTCACGTACCTTGACGGTCATGTAGCTGCAGCAGTGGGATGCTCGCTGCTGATTCCGCTTTTGCGTAGCGCGCACGGCACGATCGAGGGATTCGTGCGGCGTGTCCGGCGCGACGCGTGCGCTGATCCGAGTATATGTCGCGTGCGACGCGCTGTTTCCTGTGGGGTGCAGTCGTAACACTCCCGTAGGATCGCTTGTGCCTTTTTACCACGAATCCGAGTCCGCGTTTCCGAGACAACAAACGAGGTTTTTGTCTAAGTCGGCGAGGCCGTGACAGCGGTCGAAAATCGTTGCTACCGTTCGAATTGACAGACTCACCCGCCGCCCGTTCGAAAGCGGGCGATGTTGCCAACTGTCAGGTTTTTGTGAGTTGACAGCTCTCACCAGTCGATAATTGAATTATGCAAAATATAATATTAAAATGAATTCGAATTTATCAATAACAATATCGAACATCTGTAAAACAATTATGACTACTACAACTTACCTTAGTTATCGGAGTTTTGAAGTTCGGAGTTTCGGAGTTTTGAAGTTCGGAATCTATGGCTAATTACACGAAAACCACAATGCCAATTATTTACTTAAAATATATTATTTGCAGTGAGGATCCGTAAAAGATAGTATATTATTATGTACAGGCACTGGGTACAATATGTTGGACAGCTGATCTTAGCATGTTACATAGGTCAGCAGACAGAGCGGCAATGGAATCATGACACATTAAAGAGTTCAAGCAACTTATCCCAGTATATCCCCTCAATATACTGCTAACCAACTCGAACGTCCTCAGGAATATTTCGTTTGCACTCACACAGCGTAAGTACTTTATAATCCCGGGTATTCTGCGACGGTGGACCTACCGACGGTTCTTGTATACCTATTTCTGCCACGCTCGGTCAAATTGTCCGGCGATTTAAAAAGTTATAGATTTTATTAATCAACGCAGATAATGATAGACTTATTACTAAATATGTATAAAATGAAGAATTTTCATGAAATTTCGTCATATTTATTTTTTTATAATTTAAATTATATGTTTTTTTTAAAAAACAAACTTTATTTTCCCATATTAGAAATTAAACTTAATATTAGGCATAGATATCAAAAATTACTTCAAATTTAGTGCTTAAATGGAGCCAGCATCCTGGTTCCGGCATCTTGGTTTTAATCTAGTGCCAGTATCTTGGAGAACCGGCCTGACACCAACGTCCTGGTGCCAAACTGGTGCCAGCATCCTGGTACCGGCATCCTGGTTTTAAGTTGGTGCCAGCATCTTAAAGAGCCCACCTAGCATCAGCATCCTAGTGGCAAACTGGTGCCAGCATCCTGGACCAGCATTATGGTTTTAACCTGGTACCAGCATCCTGGTGCCAGCCTGGTACCAGCAATCTGTTGCGGACCGGTATTGGCATCCTGGTGTCAGCATCTTGTGCTAGCATCCTGGATACGGCCTGGTAGCAGAATCCTGGAGCCAAACTAGCACCAGCACTCTAGTGTCTAATTTTGTAGTTTATACTAGGGAGTCACGCTAATTTGATGTAATTGATTGATTAATGACGTGACTCCCTGGTATAAACTACAAAATTAGGCATTTTTAGTAAATATTAAAAAAATATATTTTCATAATTCCTGCGGTTAACGATCCCCTCCCAGCCCGCGACGCGATGCTTGACAAGCATGCTTGATCATCTAGAGAGCCCCTTGCAATCTCCTAGACGTCGGCAGATATACATTATGTTAATTAGCATTACTGCAGACGGTCCAAAAGTCAACCAACTTTTAACGAGGGAGTGATTTGTACGAGGGCAGCGCTCTCAGGAGATACGCTGATACCACGATAACATATCACGTATACAGGTGAGCTTTTAATAAGTGACACCTTAAAGCATCCTTAAGCTAGTTTAAAGCCCAGCTTGAGCTAATTTTGAGATTTTTTTGTGGAAAAATGAAAAATAATGTTTTGGTAAATTGGAAAATAAATATATAAATAAAAGTTTGACAAGCGTTGAGCGTGCTGCGCCATCTAGCAATAGGTAAAATATCGCGAATACACAATATTTACGATATTTTACCTATCGCTTGATGGCGCAACTCTTTTTATACTATTTATTTTTTCAATATAAACGTAGGAGCGTTTTGAGAGTTAAGCTGAATATGATTTACCATTAACACCTATATACCACCACTGCACAAAAATAATTTTACTGTGTGAGTGCTGCGATCGAACGTTTAGTATCCGCCCGCTCGCAGGCGTGTACGCACGTGGAATCTGTGCCTAACGCTTCATCAACGCTGGATTTTTATTGGTTAAACCCTACAAAAGCGACCCAGATATGTTTCTCAGGTTTTATGCCGCCTAAAAATATTAAGAGGGCGCCGAATGAAATACTAGCGCAAGTTGACAGTCTATCTATAACTCCACCGACTGTTCGAACCCTTCAGTCACAACACTTTCATTCAATACTCCGCGAAGAAAACATATCACTTATTATATCACCATCTGGACAAAACCATAAAGGAGCGTCTACTGATCCCAGAAAATTATTGACAAATAGACAAATAGTAAATTATTGAAAAATGGATTAAAATCAAACACTTTAGACACTGCTTTCAGACGCCTGTAGAAACTGTAAATACATAATACTTTTAATTAAATTATTTATTATTTATTTTATTACTTATATACATATCGATATTTATGATATGTATTTACTTCGTTACATATATTTATTATTATAAATGCAAATATATATTTATTTTGATTATTGTCGACTTTATCAAATATAATTTTAGATTATTTTGAAAGAAATGCTATTATGGTATATTTACATTACTGCCCAACAAAAAAAAGTGTAATGTGTTCAGGGTTCGTCTATGTATGTTTACCGCTTCTTAATTCCACCATAACTCCTAAACGCTTGAACCGATTTAGAAGTGTGTGATATTGTTAGAATCGTCATATCATCCCGAGTGTCATAGAGTGCCCTAATTGTCCAGATATTAAATAAAAAGTTGTCTAAATGTCCAATTGTCCAAATGTCAATAAATAAACTTAATTATATGGTGTATAGGGTCAAAGGAAATATTCGTGTATCTATATGGATTAATTAAATAGACCACAAATATTTTATAAAAAAACTGTAATTAAAAAAATAAAAAAAACAAAATTTCACTTTTTGTAATGGCAGTCGTGTTTTTTATTCTATTTAATATATTGACTTGTTAAATATGACTTCGCCGTAAACATGATTTCAAATTCAGAGAGCTGCTGGCCTTTCAATAAGTTTTTCTTAGATAGGCGGCGACATAATGACCAGTGTTAATATTCCGTATAACTGTTTTAAGATACGAAATAAGATACGAGATTCTTTTGTAAAATATTTATATTATCTAATAAATTGATATTGAAATTGAAATCCATTTCAATATATGGCTTTAGATACTCAAATTGACAATTTTATTAGTAGACTTTTATATCAGCGTTATTATATTTAGATATCTCTCGTAATTTGTTTAAAGACTTTTATGGGTGCCTCATTCCACTCGGGATTAACAGATTTCAGTAACTTAATATAATCCTTCTCGAAAAACTGATTTTAAAATAAAAGACGTTTCTCTCTAATTACACTAATTGCCAGTTAATGGCTTGCTTTAAAATGCCGAAGCAAAATCATAGCCTACTATCCGATGGAGCAATTAATCCAGACGACTTAAAAAAAAGCGAAAAAGTCTGGTGTAGGTCATCGATATATAAGGACCTAGATTTCGCGCGAGAAATTGACCACTTCATTACCAATACGGATCGCTGTCAGTAGTAGTTTCGAGGTACTTCCCAGCGTGAGCGATCACGCGACGAATATTGCTGTGCTATTCTCTCGCATACTGTTCAATGTATTTCTCTATCTCTGTGACATGTTTCTACGCGCAGCGGATATGACCCAACTTATTTGTACCTTTGGGCACATCTATACCTTATATATCGATGGTGTAGGTATGCTTAATCGCGAGCTGAACTATGGATTTTCATGACATTATTCTTAGAAAGTATGTCATATTATTGCGGTTTACAAAATTCGATCGTGCTCAATTCTTGTGTCATAATAATATATGGTTCCTAATGGTTCCCTGCAGCTTGGGCCTTATGGCTTGTCTGTCATCCGTTAGCCTCCACGAAGAGGGACGCCGTGAACTCAGCCAGCAGCTGCAACCTGCAGTCGAAGACAGTTGGGATCGAAAATGCGGAACTGGGCGGTATGCGCACCGGGCTGTGCCAACCTATCTTACCCCAATCCGGCGAGTCTGGAGACATACCTTTCCTAAGAAGCGGAAGTAGCTAATAGCCTGGCGTCACCTACCCATAGAAATGATCAGTTATATGATCATAGAATGAACAGTGTGTCGCCGTAGAAGAGCAATATATAATAACATTGATAATTAATGGTTTGTTATAAAGGACTGATTGATTATAATAACCAAAAATAAATACCAACGATAACAATAATATCCTTCCATTATTAGTCACATTTAGCGCAATTTTTATACAGATTAATTTATACATCACAGAAATAATACCATTATAATCAGTGCTAATACAGAGATAGGGCTCGATTGCGTTTCTTCGTAAACTAAAATCGGATTAGTTCGTATGAACGAAACAAGGCAATACGCTAGAGCGGAATGTGAAATGAACGGCTGTCACTTTTTCCCATTAATTTCTGAATCTAACACCGTACGAAATGTGTTCAAATTTATTCGGACGAGTATAAGAGCCCTTTTCCACCGGGACACCACGGTGGCGCAACCAGTCGCCGCCACCAACAAAATGTATACAGCTCTATGGAGGGTAACTCACCTGGTGTCCGCTTGGTTGCGACCGTTTGGCAGCGGGACCAACACGGACGCGCACACAGATTATTACTGGCAGCGACACCACACTGGTCGGGCCACTATTAATTATTAGTATAGCGCTGTATGGCGGGTCACTCCCTCGGCCGCCAATCGCGCTGCCAGTGCTCGTCTTTCGCATGCGTACACTGTTGTTTTCAATACGTTTGTTTAGTTGCAGCGTAAGCTACGATAGATAATTTCGATACAAAAAAGATTATTATCGAAATTCAAATCAGACCACCTAATTGGGATAGTTCCTCGCCGGTTTTTCTAATAGAGATTTAAAAATAAATATCGCGATACTGGTGTCTAATATGGTGTCTCGATTTGGTTGCTCAACGACACCACGGTTGCGCCACTGGCTGCGCCACCACGGTGTCCCGGTTGAATAGGGCTCTAAGTTCGACAGGTAGTGTTTATCGCCGATCGTTCGTTTTATATTCCGCTCTAACGTATTGCTCTATCTCGTTCACTTAAACTAATTTTAGTTTTAGTTCACAAAGAAACGCAATCGGGCCCATAGAATGCCATATATTAGTCTATTATCTATACTAATATTATAAAAAGGTAAAGTTTTGTAACAAAAATCCAAATTTGCGTGGCATGTTATGTTTCAAAAACATGTTGCACGCATTGCAACATGATTCGCTTGTATTTCTAGTGTTTTTTTTTTATATTGGTCTTACTCAGTTTTTGAGTTGTTTTCGGAATCAGGGTTCAAAATCGCAAAACATCTTTAATACAATAAATAATTGCTAAAAGCTTTGACAGTTGGATCTGTCATAATAGAGAATGGCCGTATTGCACAGCCCAATAAAAAATTACCCTTCTGGTGTTCTTGCCATGACAAAAAAACAAGAGATTTACTTAAAAAATCGAGTTCAAAAAGAATTTTAATAAATGTAATAAATATTACCTAAAATATTACTATTTTAGTGGACATGAGTAGCTATGAGTTTTTTTTTTAAATCTCCTAAAGTTGGTATAACTGCAGGCAGTCCAGTCTGTCCAAACTAGCCACATTTAATTGAGGGCATCATTTTTTCCAAGATGGCGCGAGGAAGAGTACTTCTAACTCGCGCCGGGCGACAAAAAAACCGTTAAAAGCCGGGTGATCCGCGAGTTGTGTGCACCAGAAGTGCGGCGTTTTTAAAGTTATGTGAACAAGGTCTCATTTTTCGGTAAGCGTTTAATTCTTTTGGGGTTTCAATGAGATAAACGAGTTTTGTAGTAATGGTGTGTTTCTCTTTTCGTCACAGCGGGTTTTTTGGCTGTGCCGCCTTTTTCTATATTCCAATGTAAATGCATCTATAAATCGGCCCACCGTGCCCTGACTTTTCTCGCCTGGATGTCCGTTTGAACTGAAAAACGTATCATATGTCACATTTCTGAAGTCTGTACCACATGTCTGAAGTGGAGATAGAAGGAGGAACTACCTGCTAATAAAAGGATCTTGTTTTCTAACTTTAAATTTGTAGTTTTATTTTAAAATTGCGAAGGTTTATTCTCTGTCTTGCCAAATTTAGTGACAAAGTAAATTCTTTCCCCGACCCTGTGGTGGTTTTTTTTAATTTTCGGTCATAACCTAACCTATGGTATTTTTTTCTTTTTCGCGTTTTAAATAAACGCGATGGCGCTCTTGTTTCTTGTTGGTATAACGCGATTGGATTACTAATCTTACGTTATAGTTTGCGAGGTTGTAGGAAGTAATCTCTGGATCTACTAAACCGATTTTAAAAATTATTTTATCAATAGAAAGCCACGTTATTTGTGAGTGTCATAGGCTACATATTAATCCGAAAAATGAAAAGACTATTTCATGGTAGTCGGATTTGCAAAGTAAGTCGGAGAAAAAACGGTCGAACGAAAAGGTTTCTAACTAACGCTGCCTTAACGATGATAGATATATGATGAAGTTCTAGAGAAAAGTTGTAGAGCTTGATAATTTCTACAAAAAAGTCATCGGCAGCATATATCTAACTTTTATATTTAAGTCACAAAAAGTAGTTTTTTTTATATTAAAAAAATAATTTAAATCGTTAGGTCATGTTTAAAGTAAATTTATCGTCTCAAGTGTTTAAAACAAAAGACTTTTCCCTTTTACTGCATAAATGGTTAAAGAGATAAGACACTCACAAGAAGACACTGACAAATAACGGTAATATAGTCAAATTGGCATGCAAATACATAGGTACATACATATGCAGTAAAAATATAACCCTTCTTTTGGCAGTCAGGAAATAAATCACAGCACTCAGTACCTACTAACCGAACCACACTCATAATTTCATCACAAGTAAAAAGTTTTACCGCCCAACGAAGTGGGAACGGGTCAGCTAGTATCTGATAATTTAGGTGCGTAATTATTACGTGCTACTGAAACCTGTAGGTTTGCGAATAATATAAAAATAATAAGAGCTATGATTTAAAAATTCGTTTGTTATTATATTATTATTTTATAGAATATAGTCGGGTTTAGAGCGCTATCTACAGCGCGCTATTATACTGTTATGCTACGAAAGTCACCATATTGAACATACTAATAGAAGATTAATCATTATTTAAATGATTCTATGAGTGCCGATAATCTACACGTTGCGTTTCGTAAATCCAGGTTGATAAATTGTAGTACGACGTTGATCAATCTAATACGCTATACAGTTTGAGTTTTTAATTAGTGACATCGTTGAAGTGGGTGAATTAGTAGGAGCAAATAAACAACTTTTAATAAAAGATCCAGAAACAAACAAAAAAGATTTTTTTTAAAACTTGAAAAAATAATCGTTTTGAAAAATAGTATAAAGGATGATTCATGCTACACCGGGCCGGGGCCGGGCCGGGCCCCGGCCGAGTCGTTTCCAACGTGCTCCGGCCGGGGCAGTCATTCATGCTACACCGGGCGTGACCGGGCTGTTTCCGAGTTTATTTATCCCACGGCCATGTCCGCGATAACTAGTAGAATAGAATAGAATAGAATAACTTTAATGTGCTATAAAAACATAACTTAATGAATATTACGCTGGTTTTATAAAAAAGACAATTTATGCACAAATGGCGGACTTATCTAACTAGTGTTGCGTCCATCTATTTTGGCGATAATAATATTTTTTAATTTCTATTTTCGCTTGATTATTAATGCAATTTTCACAACTTGAGTTGGCAGCTATTGCAATTGCCTTTGAAGATGAAGTATTGGAAACACGAACTGAATCTTATAAAAGAAGATGGAGTGTACATCCAGCCTGGAGAAAACGACAATCGGAGGGAGAATTCGCCACGCTCTACAAGGAATTAATAGATGATGAGAGCAAATTTTACGGTTATTTTAGGATGTCTAAAGAATGCTTTAGTATATTTCTTGGAAAAATAAAACGTGATTTAACCAAACAAAATTCAAGATTTCTGAAGCATATCTCTCCCATTGAACGATTAGCAGACCGGAGCCGGGAAAACAATATCCACCGCCAATTCGACGCCGTGCTCCGGTCGTGGCACGGCCGGGCACGGCCGGAGCACGGCCAAGCATGAATTGCTTCATACAAAAGTATACTATAGATATCTGACCGTGTCCCGGCCGGGGCCCGGCCCGGCCCCGGCCCGGTGTAGCATGAATCATCCTTTCAAAGAACTAGGCGCGTTGCGCTATCTAAAATATTCGCGATATTTTACCTTTTGCTAGATGGCGCAGCGCGCTCCACGCAAGTCAAACTTTTATTTATTAGTAAAATTTTCCAAACTTACAATAATGTGTTTTTTTTTAATAAGAAAATTGTTTTTTTTTAATCAAAACTTGCTTATTTGCTTGTACTAATTCACCCACTAATTAAAAACCCATCCTGTATAATCAATGACTAGATATGTAGGGGTTTTTATGTCTTCACAACAGTTGGAAATGCCTAAACTAAAAGTGTAACTACTCGCGACTCAACAACCGAAAATTATTTAATGCTGTGTCACTTTTGCAGATCATGGAAACTGCAGTACAATGCCGTTTAGCCAATAAAACGAAAATGTGTTGTTTTCGAGTTGTGTCACTTTTGAAGCGGAGGTGCGATGTGAATTTCCCTACCGAATAACCCTACCGACCGCAAACAACCTTCTGCGTTTGAAAGGGCAATTGCCGAGATGGGTTTCTTTAATTATTCGAGTATTTCGTTATTCCGCATTTGATTGGCCTCAAAGGCTACCTTCGCTGTTTTATTGTAGTCAAAGGAAATAAGGTTGACCTCAGATATGGCGGGTTATCGAAGTAGTAGTCGGCGAGGTAGTGGATATTTTTAAGACCTATTTACACAGTTTGTAAAACTAATTGAATGCGGTCTATTATTGAGGTATATTACGAGCAGAGGATATGACCCAACTCATTTGTACATCTGGACACATATATGCCTTATATATCGATGGTGTAGGTATGTTTAATCGCGAGCTGAACTATGGATTTTCATCACGTTATTCTTATAAAGTATGCCATATTATTGCGGTTTACAACATTCGATCGTGTTCAATTCTTGTATCATAATAATATATAGTTCCTAATGGTTCCGTGCAGCTTGAGCCTTGTGGCTTGTCTGTCATCCGTTAGCCTCCACGAAGAGGGACGCCGTGAACTCTGCCAAAGGCTGCAACCTGCAGTCGAAGACAGTTGGGACCGAAAGTGCGTAACTGGGCGGTATGCCTTTTTTGGACTTATTTTCCCAGTTTGTAAAAGTAATTAAATGCGGTCTGTTATTGATGCTGTGACTCTTGAGATATCTGGCTGTCGTGCGTTGTCGATATGACCAGAGCCCAACGGTTGTAGGGGTACATATGGTAGAATAAACACAGTGTTAATATTTAGACCATTAGACGAACCTAACACAATTATTTTCACACGCCCATGAGCGGTTTTTAGCCGTTAATTGGACACGACGAAAATGTAATGTAATGTAATGTAACTAACGCTATGTAAATCTACTTTGCCTCTTGTCCACACACGTTTTTTTGCCGTGAAAACCTACGGTTAATATTCCGTATGTAAGCGCGGTCGTCAGTATTGTATGGATCAGTATGGAAGCTTGTCGACGGACGCGGCGGAAAAACGGCACGGGGCGCCGCCGCGTTCTGCACCGTGTCTGCCCCTCGGCGAGCCGTGTTTACGCAAGGTGCAATTTGTATCAGTGTTATATGGCTGATTATAAGAGTTTGATCAAGACGTTTTCACGGAGAACAATTATTTCGACCTTAAATGTTGTTTACAAAATCGATGTACGTAACGCGTCGTACAGCGGTTGGGCGGTGTCGACTACATCGGGCGAACTCGTCACCCCAGTTTAGTGGTTTCAAGGCGGCAGGTGAGGGTGGAGAACCTACCCACCGCCCGGGCAGTTATAACGACGGTGGTCGTCTTATCTGCCCGGGATATCATGCAACGACACCCCGCGCGTACCAGAAGGGTATACGCGCGGGGGGTAAAGAAAGGTAGCCACCCCCCCCCGTACCACCCCGAAAACCCATTTATTCAGTATAACAAAACAAAAGAAGATAACAACAAAAGAAGATAAGAAATAGTCGTAAAAATAATAATAAAATAAACACAAAGCAGAGATTAAAGTTAAACAAAGACAGGCTACCAAACACAGACAGGATGTCGGGGGGACTAAGTGGTTAGTGAGGGGGTATGCAGACGTATGGGTCATGGGGCGGTCTCGTGGGGGACGGCCTAACCAAGGTCCTCAGGCAGGGGACGCGCCCGCGGGGGCGGTTTGGGGGACGGCACATAGACGGGCACTTCGGGCTGGAAGTGGCCTTCGCAACACGCCACTGGTGTCGGGGGGGACCCCAAAACTGGGGTTCCCGGAAACCTCAACTCCTCCCAAAGGGAAACCCACTTCTCCACGAAGCATCGGAACGCTCCGAAACAACGCCCACACTAGACCAGATCCGCATACCATATCGGTAGGCGCTTGGCGCACGCGCCGACCTCACGCACCAATTCATCCCGTGCGGTCGAGAGCTTTGGGCATATCCAAATGACGTGTTCTGCCATTTGAAGTCCATGCCCACACACGCACCAGGGGTCACGGGAAAGTCCAAAGTCAGACAGCTTGGCTTTGAACTCCCCATGGCCCCCGACCAGCTGGGTGGTATGGTGATCGAACCGCAGAAAACACGCATTTTTCATTCTCGCCTCTACCGACGGAAAGAAGCAGTGGGTGAGGCGGCCCGTGCCGCCAGCATCCCACCTCTCCTGCCAAACACGAAGGGATTCCGCACGAATCAGGCGGGCAAACTCCCCAGCTCGATACCCCGCCGGGTCAACCGAGAGGCCATGAATGACCACTGGTCCTCCCCGACGATACCGCGCCAACGCTGCGCGCTCCAAAACCTCCAAATCGATGGGCAGGACGCCCGCAATGACAGGTAGCGCGAGAGTGGACGTCGTCCTGTACGCCCCGGTCATAGCCACGAGAGGGATGCGCTGCCCACGCAAGAGAGCCACTCGGGTTGCCTCCGGGATGTGGTGCTCCGTCCACGCACGTGCAGCGTACGTCACACGTGGTACGAAGACACCTTCGTATATCGTCCTTACCGCAGGGAAACGAATTCCCCAGTCGGCTCGGCTCGCTTCACGGAGAGCAAAGAAGAGGGACCGGGACTCGTCACCCCAGACTGGTATAACGATATGTGATCGTTCTTTCAGCCGTGGGATGAGCGTAGAAGACTTAGACAATGACAATCCACTATCAAGCTCCGCCAACTAGCCCTCGAGAGTCCAACCCTAACCGCCCGGCAACGTGTAGTTAACCCAGAGTGCAGACCAAGCGTCCTCGCTACCAGTTATGGCCAGATTTCTCCGGCCTCCCGACTGGTTACAGGCCTACAGTCGCTTGCGCGGTTCTCTCCCTTGCGTAGCGGTGATTCGGTGTTTACCGAATCTATCGCGGACCACGGAATCCTTTGCCCGGCTGTTCACCCGGTATCGGGTAGCCGAATGGTCGTTTCAAGAGCGGCTGCCACAAGGTAAACAAAGCCGTTTGCAGACTCCCCCGACTATCAGGATGGCGGGGAGTTAATGGGCCCTTGCTGAGTTGGCCACGAAGACCCATTCTGTTCAGGGTTGGTCACACTCACGGGTCAACACGGCCTCCACGCATGAAGTGCGAGCCTGGGTAGGACTCTGGCCTTAGGGTTAGTTTCCCCTAGGATTCAACCTTCTGGCGCTCCTGGACGGTCTGCGCACCGTGCGGCGTAAGCCAATCGATTGCCCACTCTGCTGACTAACAGTCGGGGGAGTCTGGAAGCAGTACTGTTTCCTATAGAGCGGGGGTGGTTGCGGGCCTTACGGCGACTGCTCTTGAAACGACCATCGGCTACCCGATCCTGGGTGAACAGACGGGCAAAGGATGCCGTGGTCCGCGATAGATTCGGTATACACCGTTTCACCGCTTCGTAAGGTAGAGGAACGCGCAAGCGACCTCGAACTCGTAACCAATCGAGAGATTGGAGTTATCTGTTAGCAAATGGAAGTAAGGGCGGAGCTTGACGGTGGACTGTTTTGTCCAAGTCTTCTGCGCTTACTCCAGGGAGATAGAACGACCAATCGTTAAAGCTTTCTGAGGTGACGGGCTCGCCCGCTGTAGTCGACGGGACCAGGCGACCAACGTGGAGGACGCCGGGTCCACCGACAGACTAAAGTAGTCGAACGGCACCCCTCGTCGAGTCCATGACACGGCTGCCCGCTCCAGAACCTCCAGATCGATCGGCAAAACTCCAGCGATGACGGGAAGAGCGAGAGTAGAGGTCGTCCCGTACGCGCCAGTAATTGCCACAAGCGGGAGACGCTGGCCACGCAGAAGGACAACGCGCATGGCCTCCGATATGGACGGCCACGCCCAAGCACGCGCGGCATAAGCCACCTGCGGGACAAAAACACCCTTGTGAAGCAGTCTGACGGTCGGGGAGCGGATGCCCCACTCGGCCCTGCTGTAGCGACGAATTGCGAGGAAAAGATCTCGCGATTTCGTAGTCACGGTTTTCGCATGTAAAAGATGCGACAGGGACGCCGACAACGAGACCCCCAGGTAGCGAACGGACTGCGGATATCCGACTATCAACTTGCGGTGTCAACTACAACGGGCGAGCCCGTCACCACAGGACGTTTTAACGATTTTCTCGTTCTATCGCCCTGCAGTGAACGTAGAAGACTTTGGACAGAAACAAATCCAACGTCCAGCTACGTCACAACCCGCAAGAAGCCAACGCCTTACCGTGAGATAGCCAGTGTTACCTGGCGGGCCGACCCTCGCGCCCTTGATTCCAATTGTGACCAGATTTCTCCGGTCTCTCGATTGGTTCCGAGTTCGAGGTCGCTTGCGCGGTCCTCTCCCTTACGAAGCGGTGAAACGGTGTGCACCGAATCTATCGCGGACCAAGGCGTCCTTTGCCCGACTCTGAACCGGGATCGGATGGCCAATGGTCATTTCAAGAGCAGTCGCCGTAAGGTAGACAACCACCCCCGCTCTATAGGAAACAATACAGTTCCCAGACTCCCCCGACTGTTAGTCCGAGAGCACAGTCGATTGGCTTGCGCCGCTCGGTGCGCAGACCGTCCAGGAGCGCCAGAGGTTTGATTCCCAGGGGAGAATGGTTGACCCAGTGTCCTACCCAGGTTCGCACCCCATGCGTGGAGGCCATCGGATGGGTGTTGACCCGTGAGTGTGACCGACCCGAACACATGGGTCAACGTGGCCACCTCATCATGGGCCCATTAGCTCCCGACTATCAGTTGGAATGCACAGTCAATTGGCCGTACGGTGCGCAAACCGTCCAGAAGGTCCGAAGAGCGATTCCTAAGGGAACTGACCTGCAGGCCAGGCTCCGGACGGGTGTTGACCCGTGAGTTTGGACGACACATGAGTCTCCTAGCGTTGGAGTAGCCTAAATGCAACAGAGCCCATTAGCTCCCAAAAGCGTCGTACGGCGAAAAAACCATTCCATGGCCAAGAAAGAACTCACGTTTTTATACGACCGCTGCGAGGCTAACGCGCCGTACGGTTAAAAAACCGTGTCGTGGACAAGAGGCCTGGTCAAATCCTATCGTCGCGTTTGGTGACTAGGGAAATCAGCGCCGGAAAAAAATCACTAGCTCCCAGACTATAGGTAGGGTCGCGGGCGAGCGGATGCGTTGGCGTTTTGGGCGGCCGCCCATACTCGTACCGTCACCGCCGCCGCCCGCCCACGCCCTCCAACCAACTCTCGTGACGTCACTACTCCCACTTTAATGCAAGTGCTCTGTGTGTATTTAACAACCAGAGGTCGCCAAGAAAACGTCCACTTCTTTCTTTTTTGTGCTTTAAGGCAATCACCAATAGACGAGCATTTCTGCATGGCCGTTTCGTTTCATTTTGATCATAAACACATTTCTCGAATTTTTACGACGTCTGGTCTTTAAATAAGGACGCTCAAGATTTTAATATAGTTTCTTCTTTCCCAGCTTAAGGAAAAGTATTGTGAATGCGCGAAAAAACAAATCGAAAAGAAGTGTGTGTGTGTGTGTGCAATCCTTCATGATAGCGCTGAAACGCTTCATCCGATCGAGCTGAAATTTAGCATGCATGCATAATTTGGTCATAGCAAAACTTCTGATTGTGGTTGAAGTATATCCACCAGAGGGTGCGCTAGACATACTTCACTCTCGAAATACTGGACTTAAATACTTGATTCGGATTACCGAATTCGGTATAGAGGTGCCTTGTTGGGCCGAAATCATATTGTGAAATTTTAGTTAGAATATCTCATATAAAAGTCCGCCCAACATTAATTAAATAGTAACGCCTTTAAAAGCAGCGATGCCTGCGATGCGTGGATCGTTCAAAATTCGCATTCGAAGGCTCACGGCGACCTGCGTTCTCAATTAGATTTTTTTATTGAATGAGATGACGTGCGTTCGAAATTTAAATTTTCTTTGTGTTGCGTTGCGTATTAATAGGAATTTTCGCCAAATGCTGATCGACTTTATTTATGAAATAATTATTCAGATAAAGCATACCTAGATGTGCGATTTAAGACTTATTTTAGATTGCGAGCTTACATATTAAAAAAATATTACTAGAGATTACATTGAGAAAAAAATTGGTTTGATTCTTACATTTCCATTTCGTTATTGCGGTTTTATACAAAATAACAATGTTTCAATCGTTACTTTGTTAAATTACAAGAAATTTTGTTGGTACTCCATTACTTGATTATATGTATCAACATTTTACTTACGGTTAATACTTAAATAATACAGTATACTGTAGTTTCAACATGATTCATGCGCCCGACTATAACCGTATGTATACTACTACATGCTGTCAAGGTGGGTATCCATTAGGTTCGCGCATCAGCTCTGCTCCGCGCATCTGCAACTGCTCCAGTAGTGGATACGTTCGCGCTCCTGGAGCGTGCAACGTTCCATCCGAAGGGTGGTACATTTAAATTAAATTCTGGCGACGACATGTTCGCTCAACGTTTGAATGAAAACTGCGGAGCCCTCGTTGTTCTTGAGTTGATCCGCGCACCGTCTCCATTTGAGCAGTTGCAGATGCGCGAAGCAGAGTTGATGCGCCAACCTAATGGATACCCACTTTCATATTAGAAGTGAAATACCAAGGTCGCGACGTAATGAAATAACATGTTTTAATATTACCAAACGGTAACTGTCGTCACACCCAGTCTGTTCCATAATTTACTCCAGATCATTCCAAATGTTGAGAAAAGTCTTTCAATTGATGCAGAACTGGCCGGACAAGCGTGTAATGCGGAGAAAAATTAGCAAAATCCATTGGGCAATTTGCTTTGGTCAATCACCACTTCCATCTTTTCCGTTTTTTGGCCCACGATTTTCCACAATTTACTGGGTAAAATTTTCAAGATTACATTTTCATGGAATAAAGTAGACGGGTATACACTATACATCAGTGTTCTTGATTGAGAATGCCAAAACACCTGCCATGAACTCAGGGTAATGCTTCGTTACCCATTCTTCGACCATTTTCTCTTGATCTGGTTTCAGGCGCCGACCGAGTATCGCGGATCCATCATATTCGCCAAGAAGTGAAAAGGTTGCATCGCATCATTGAACCTCGCACTTATGGCCGTCCTGTAGGGCTCAAGTTCATGACTTTCCATCAGATCAAGCCATACGTCAACTGCATCAGATATAGTCGTATCGTCAGCCTGTAGTTTGTCCAGCGCCACGGAGACTGCCTTCAATTGCTTCTGAAGATGGATGGCTTGTGTATGAAGCCCAACATTGTCAAGCATACGAGCTGCCCCTACATCGAACTGTATTTGCAGGTCAGGATTAGCTTCGATATCCATGCGAATTTCAAAATATTTGTGATAATTCGAGATAAACAACTGTTGTTAAAAAAAGGGGTTCTCCCTGACAACTGACCATAACGATTGTCGGGGAAATTTCCTTCATGGTAGTGTTACAACTTTATTTAATAGTAAATAGATTTGAATTGGGAGAAAAAATGCAATAAAATGGTAATAAAATAAAATAAAATGTAAAATTAAAATATATTCATTTAAAATTCTCATTAATTCCGAAAAACCCCGAAATTCCCCAAAAAAGCCCGAAAATCCCCGAAAAAACCCGAAATAACCCAGTGGGCAGATATTTTGGGTCCTATCAAACTTGCAGAAGGCAAATTTGCAGACGGCAATCTTGCAGACGGCATTCTTGCAGGCGCCAGTTTTGCAGAAGGCAATCTTGCAGAAGGCAGTTTTGCAAATGTCAAAATGACCTAACCTAACCTAACAGAAAAACTTAAAACATTTTTTTTAATGTTTAGTTTGATGTATAAAAGTCATCCACTACAAGGATGCCGGTAATTAATGTCACTTCGATTTTAGGGAAAGAAAAACCTAACCTTACCTAACCTAACAGAAAAACTTAAAAACTGTACTGAAGGTTGCCGCCTGCAAGGTTGCCGCCTGCAAGGTTGCCTCCTGCAAATCTGCCCTCAACAAATTTGGAACTGTCAAAAGTGACATTTGTGCAAAATTGCCGCATGCAAAACTGGCGCCCCCCGATATTTTTTGATAAAACCCGGGTTTTTGCCAACCCTGTTGCGGCCCCGTATATTTGTGGCCCTTTCTTAATTTTTCCTATAATGATAAAATTAAAGTGAGACATTTGCGGCCCTGACCCTATTAATGGGATACCTGTTTTTTTGTTTCCGGCGACCACCTCGAAAGTTTTTCTTTTACTATTTCAAACAATCTACTGTAGGTTTTCTTCTTCTGGGAACTAATGGGCCCTTGCTGAGTTGGCCACGAAGACCCATTCTGTTCAGAGTTGGTCACACTCATGGGTCAACACCCATCCGGCGGCCTCCACTCATGAAGTGCGAGCCCGGGCAGGACTCTGGCCTTAGGGCTAGTTTCCCCTAGGAGTTAACCTTCTGGCGCTCCTGGACGGTCTGCGCACCGTGCAGTGTAAGCCAATCGATTGTGCATTCTGACTAACAGTCGGGGGAGTCTGGAAGCAGTACTGTTTCCTACAGAGCGTGGGTGGTTGCGGACCTTACGGCGACTGCTCTTGAAACGACCATCAGCTACCCGATCCTGGGTGAACAGCCGGGCAAAGGATGCTGTGGTCAAGAAGTAGCTGTCAGTCAGTGAACGATCAGAAGACGCTTGAAAAAATCCGACCTCGTTCCAAAAAGACCTATCACAGGTCTTAAATTGACCACACGCCACCAGCAGGCGCGCCTTTAATTTGCTCGAGAGGACGTCAGTTGGAGCATAGAGCAATGGCGGTCAGTTTTATTTACTGACGAGAGCAGAGTGTGTTCGTTTGGCAGCCACAGAATAGGCTGGGTCTCCAGGCGTCCACGTGAGTGATTTTCGCAGTGCTGCTTCGCTGAAACAGTCTCCTACGGCGGCGTTTCCTGCATGGTGTGGGCTGGCATTTCTTTAGAGGGAAGGACCAACCTCGTTCTCTTGCCAGGGGGAGGTCGGAGAGAAGGCCTGAGAATCCTGAACGCAATATCAAATTATTGTCCTGGATCATGTCATACCGTATGAAGTATTTATTCGAAAAAACTGTGTTATTTCACGATAATGCACGGTGTCACACAGCGCGTATCACTCGGCGATTCTTAGATGAAGTTGGTTTGAAGACGATGGACTGCCCAGCTCCCAGTCCAGAAATGAATCCCATCGAAAATTTATTAGACGAGCTAAAACGAAGAGTCCGAGCCAGAAATCCGGCAAATTCTAATATCTACGAGCTCACGACAGCGTTGTTAGAGGAATGGGATGGCATTCCTCAAGACTTGACCAAAAAACTGATCAGGACGTTGAGGAACCGCATGCGAGCCGTCCACCTATTGCTTTGTCGCAAAAAGGGTAGGTACTTATTTTAAATGTATATGTTTAATTAAATCGCTAGTCCAGACGACAATCAGCCAATTGGAAGCCAATTCGTAACGTAACAATATGACATTTCCAGTGCCATATTATCTAATCAGAATTTACTGCGCCAACATAGGAAAATAAAAAATATTTCCGCGGTTACTGATACACTTTTAATTACACATGTACCTACGTAATAATGATTGCGCTTGGTATATTATTGTGTGTGCGATTTTGAGGAAATCAAAATAATTAAATCAAGGTCGACTTCGAATTTAATGGATTTCTTATGGCAACACACGATAGGGTTCCGGCGTTGCCAGATGCATCCTTAATGTAAAAATAAACTTAATTTCTTACAACGCAGTTAAGATACTAAAAACATACCTAAAAATAATAAATGGGGATGTGTGCGAATTGTTTTGTAGTGTGAAGTGAGCGACACACTGCGCGGGCGAGCATTCGTACTTCTTTGAAGCTCAGGTAGAAACTATCACCCGTTCACTTCACACCGCGCGTTGTCATGAACCAATAGACGCTGCACCCCCTAGCTTGAGAGAATGGCGGAGCTTGAAAATGTAAAATTGTTGAATATCATTTATTATTAATATATAAGTTAAGCGGGGTTGTTTTGTGTGCATGTATTCTTTTGAAAGAACTATTTTTCATTTTACCTATTGATGAAGCCTGCCTGAATGAATAAAGTTTATTTAATATCATTTCACCTTTAATTTATACCTAATTGTAAGGATAAACGAGCGAGTTTTAACCCAGATATTATATTAGCGTAATTTTATTAATTGTAACATCCATTATAAGGGTGATTAAAAACCTTTTCAAAGTAAAATTACCCTTTTGAAAATTGACCTTTTACAGTTTTTCCAACACATAAGGTAAAAATGGAAAGCGTTTTTTTTGTGCGACATAATAACTGCGACTTTTGATTTGTAAATAATGAACATTTTGCATCTAAGTTCCCTTTTCCAAACGAAAGAGCAAGGAAAACCATGTTTTCCCCATTTGTAAATTTATGACAACTTAGTGAAAAGAAATAATATTTCATATGCGTTTCGCTGTTACTGTCCTAAAATTGGTGGCAATTTTGGAAAAGTGGTGGGGAGCACCCTAGATCGCTAATTAAAAATCTAAATCAATAGGATCAGCCCCGGAACGGGTTTATCCCAGTTGGGCGGCGTTGAACAGGTATAGCTGCGAAGAGTTAGTTAAAGTTTCGCCATTGCTTATCGTCTATATAATGTAGCAATGATAATTGTATTTTGATTGTGACTTGATTTGATTGATTGTGACTGAAAAAGAAAACAACAAAAATAAAAAAATAAACAAAAGAAATTTTGCTTTTCTAGCCCGAATGACAGCTTTCATTCGATTTTTTGTTAATTTAACAAGATTAAACACTTAATGTGTATATAAATACTCTCACTGTACACTTTAATTTCATGGGATACTTATTTATTTATTTATTTACATATACATATACATTCAAATTCATGAGCACAACAGAAAATGAAGCGACAATTTAGACAATGCCGTCGTATGCTTTTAAAGTTATATACGCATGATACGTCTGTCTGAGCCCAGGTTACGTAGCGCATACATTAAACGCAAACGATAATCTTTCTATTATGCTAAGCAAAGAGCAGCCGAGCCACCTTGCTAGGCAGCCCTGTGTTAAGGCGAGCTCACTTCGGGAGTTAAACTAGAGTGCCACGGTTGTGTCAGGAAAGATCTAAAATATATATGTTTTTTTAATTATTTCTATTTTAATTTATAATGATTATTAATATTAATATTTTATTTTATTTTATTATTTTGTTATTTTTCTATTTTTTTTTAACCGCAGTATAGAATCCACAAGCGCGAATCCCCTCTTTTGCAATATAGAGGTGATTGTCGCATCGTATTCATATGAGTCCCACTCGTTTCACTGTAAATATCGCTATCCATAATGCAGGTAGGCAGATAGTTTCGTATTGAACGCAACTGAACTGATTGACTAGTGATTAACGACTTCAGGGGTTCGCAGCAAGCGGTTTTTCAACAGCGTACTACTAACACTTTTTAAATAATAAAAGTTATACAGTTACAAAATTACACTAAAAGTTAGATACATACTTAGATTTTATAATAGCAGCCGTAGAAATAATTATATTAAAAGAAATTAAAAAGTATACATTTATAATATAAATGGATATATGACTTAATAGGTATTCAAAATCATTAAATTACTAGATAGTCAGATAGTCAAACAAAACATATAAAAATTTTAAAAATTAAATGTTTAGGGCACTTCTAATACTTTAAAATTCAAGATGGAAAAATAGCGTTTCAACCCCCATCTCTACCTCTCGAACTCCATACAATGAAGGCAATTTAGTGCTATGGACGCTGCTTCGAATACTGACGAATTGCTCACGATTGCCTAGGTAGACTGTAAACCAACAGAGAGCTTTATTCCTTATCCCAATATTCCGAAGACGTATATGTAATAAGCAATTCATGAGAAACCGTATCGAATGCCTTGGCCAGGTCGATGAAAATTGCAAGACATTTATTGCTCCTATCCAAAGCATTCGTCAGGTTCCCAGTTAATTGCAAAATTGCATCAGCTGTCCCCATTTCACTCCTAAAACCAAATTGGTTTTTTGAGAGTATATTGTTTTTATTTAAATAGTCATTAATTCTCACTTTAACTATCTTTTCAAATATTTTTGAAACCGAACTTAGTAGAGATATAGGTCTATAATTATTTACGTCCGTAGGGTCACCGACTTTGTAAATTGGGACAATATTAGCAACCTTGCAACGTTGTGGAAATATTCCTTGCCTAAATCTTTCATTAATGATGTGAGCCAGAGGCGTGGAAACGAATTTTTTGACGAAAATCAAGCTCTTAGAATACTATACTGTATAATTTCATGTCATAAACTTTGATGTCATGTGATATTTGCAGTAAGCCTCAAAATAAAACAATAATTAAACTCTATGTAAAAATGTTATAGATGTGGGATTTTATTGCTCTCAAATGTATATCACAACATTTCATGTTGCGTTCAGACGTGCGCCACGCAGCCTGGCAAGCAGTCCAGGAAGCAGCCCGGTACGCAGCCCGCCCACGTTTGCGAGCCAAACAAGCTATTCACACGCACCGGTGCACGCAATGTCAATGCAAGCAAAGCAAGCATGTCGGACGTGCCCAAAGGTGCCCACGAGTATATCCTTTTTTGTTTTTAATTCCTTTATAGGTGTATTCAACCTTTCGCTCAACCTCTCCCAAGCCACAGTATACCCCAGACTATAGCTTATCTGACAACAAAATTGAAATCATAGCGAATAGTTCAAAAACAGTTGTTGGTCTGTTTTGTGACCTATCAAAAGCATTTGACTGCGTTAACCACAATATTCTACTGAATAAATTAGAACACTATGGTATCAGAGACAAAGGGCTAAATCTAATTCAATCATACCTGCAAAATAGGTATCAAACGACAGAAGTAAATGGAACAAGAAGCCAACCGATTCTAGTAACAAAGGGTGTACCTCAAGGTTCCATTCTAGGTCCATTTTTATTTTTAGTGTACACCAATGACTTGCCGGGATGTGTGTCATCCGAGAATGATGACATTACACTGTTTGCAGATGACACATCTCTTATCTTCTGTGACCAAAATAAGGAATCATTAATAAATAGAATTAGGTATACGATTGATCAACTCTTGATTTGGTTTAATTCTAATGAATTACGTCTAAATATTACAAAATCAAAAATAATTCCTTTTCGCTTAAGACCTGCCAATGTTGACTATTTAAATGAATTACACGACTATTTTGAAATCGACATCACAGAAGATATAAATTTTCTAGGATTAAGAATTGACAGTAAATTACAATGGAATGCGCACATCCAACAATTAGCTAGTAAGCTATGTAGCTCGATATACTCTATTTAAAAAAATCAGAAGTCTTTGTGGTTTTGCGGCAGCCAAATCAGTATACTTTGCGTATTTTAACTCATTAATGACTTATGGACTACTATTTTGGGGAAATGCTGCAACCAGTAAAAGAATCTTTCTTTTGCAAAAGAGAGCACTGCGCAGCATGTATCAGGTAACGACTAGGACCTCATGCAAAGAATATTTCATCAAGGCAAGGGTAATGACTATGTATTCGGCGTTCATATACCAGTGTTTAATGTATGCTAGACAGCACCTAACAGAAACCCCAATTAATGCAGACATTCACTCGCATCATACCCGCGGTAGCTCCCTTTTATGCGTACCCCGAATACGACTGGCAAAAGTACAGAAAAGCTACTTGTACCTTAGCATTAAATTCTATAATCTACTCCCTACAAAATTTAAACAGCTGGAAGACATAAAATTTAAAAAACACATCAAGGAGATGCTGATAGGCCACCCTTTCTATAATTTGGCCGAATTTGAGGGCCACGATTTTTCAAATATTGTGCCATTTTAAATTACTTAAAAAAGTAGAGCCTTATTGTCTGATTATTTTATATGGTCTTATATCTGTACTTTTAGTTTAAAATGCATAACGTAGATTTAATTTGATTATTTAACATTTTACTGACAATTTGAATATTACGATAAATAATTTTACTACGTATCTTTTCGAATCACTAATTACTTCAAATATTAAGCTTCTATTTTGATTATTTATATTTATAGTTTGACAATCTAGTAGTTAATTCTTGACTAACTATGTAGGTATGTTCAGTAAAGAGTAGTAGCGAAACTTACTACATAACCCAATTATTTTGACACGTCCAAGAGCGGTCTTTAGCCGTCAATTGGACACGACGAAAATGTAATGTAATGTAATGTAATAAGTCACGAATCGTAAGGGATCGGATATGTTTGCCAGATGTTCCGATACTCGGCCTACGCAGATATCCGAACGCCCGTAATTATCGCCAGCCTTTACCTGCTCGTAATGTTAACCGTTCGGGTTCGTTAGGACGTACCCCTCTGCCCATATTCCTCGCACCCTCTTCCCGCATTGCTCTGTTGCTCGAAAGCTACTGGTTGGTATACTGTGCCCGAGCATAGCCCGTTTTCATACAATTGGAATTGAATTACTCGAGGAAATATAGAACTTGATCGCTTGGCCAGTCCGACATATGTGTTGTAACCTATTGTAGTCGTCCGCTCAATAATTCAGCTTGTCCGTTCGCCATGAAGTCGCACGCGATAGGCACTGAAGCGACCGAGCGCGTGTAAACAGACACACGAGCGCAAGCACATTCGTCCTTTGAACTGTGTCGAAAAATCGACACTCATCCCGATGGGCATAAAGCACGAGCTTGTGCCTAGGCAAGCAGAGGCGAGCAACCCATTCACAATCTTGTGCTTGCGCTCGTGCCCGTTGAATGTCGATTTAAACGGAAGCGTCTGAACGCACCATCATAATGAACGAAACCGTCTACCAAAAGTCAGCAGGCAACACTATCGGCTGGCCGACTTCCGCTCGAAGCAGTGTGACCAATGTGCGAGAGTGCGGTAGCTCGCCACCGATTGGCCCGATTTAGAGCCGAGCGAGCAGCGCGGGCTTTGTCATATCCTGTTATGGCCATTTTCGACGTGAGTCGCTGTCGGTCTGTCTCGCGAGTTTTAAAATTGTTACACCGCGTACAGAATGTACTCGGGTGATTAGTAATGAGTGTAGTGAAAGGGCCATGGATCAAGTTAAGTTGGTGAGTAGAGATTGTGCCTATGGACGTTTTAGTATCCCATTTTCGTTGTGCTCATTTCGCCGATCCGGTCATTTCATGACAAAAAATATCTTTTTCCAGTGTCTGTGATCGAGGGGGGTAAGTTTTATATTTTGGCTTTCTAAAATACTTATTGTGAACAATAATCGGGGCGGTTTTGTCCCGGCCGGAGTATATTAAATGCAAAAACTCGTGACAGCCGGCAAACGCTTGCACCACCACTTATGTTATTACGCCATCTTCCCTTACTCGGGAATAGCATATTTCGAACAATTACACGTGTCTGGTGCTCGTATTTGTGAATGTATTCACAATAATATGGAGAGGTGGGTTGTATTAATCCCTTTTCTCATTATTTGTAAATAAATAAGAAGTATTCAGCGTGTAAATCGTCTAATAAGAAGACTTTTGGCGTAACCACATGTTTCTCATTTTTTGTGGATGCAGCTCGATATTTCGGCTTTGTTTATCGTTTATTAGGTGGTAAAATTGTAATACTTATCTTTTTGATTCCGGAGCATACGTTTTACTATAATTTGTGTTCTTTTGAAGTGTTGCCGTACTTGATATACTTATATGTTGCGATATAACCTCAAAACGTCACTGAAATATCGAGTCAAAGGTTATATTTGTCTTAACGATTGTTTTTTTCTGCAGTGCTAAGCGTAAAAAGTAAATGTAATTAGCGTTGTTTGCATTTTAGCTGGTTTCGGCTGGACTAATTGCATTTTAATGTTTGTAACAGTGTCATTATGCATGAAAGTGATAGTCATGCAAGTTGACAGGTATATGCCTAAGATTAATTATTCCGAAATTTATGATTCAAAGGGTAAAATGTATTTTTAAGGAAATTTCGTTGATTCTCTGCGCACAATTTAAATTAGTGATATACTTAACGTTAATTTCAATAGCATTTCTGTAAGTTTAATTATATTTTTTTTATGTCTACTTTTATCTTCTGTAATTCAGTGATATCCGTGAAACGGCATGTATGTTATGCGTAATATTAGTAAATACATTTCATGCAATATGCAAAAACTGCTTGATGTCAAAAATACTTAATTTATTAAAGCCACACAGAAACTGGAGTATGTCACACCATTGTATGTCACAGCGGCGTAATGCAACTGCATAGTGTTTATTCATTTCGGAGACGAGAATTGTAGAAAAATAAGACAGGTAAATGAATTAAAGAGAAAGTACATTCAGCAAAACAAGTAGCTAATGATTTTAGCATTGGTATCAATAAATTTGACCTAAAGATGAGTAGTTCTCGAAATCATGCCACATTACATTCATTGAAATATTGCAGTGACTTGAGATAAATCTGACTTGCTGCACACATTTTCCCTACTCTACGCATAGCCTATACCGCTGATGCAAGTGTCAACCCAACGGGTGACAGCTCTCATACATTTTGTGACAGCTCTCGTACATTCCCATATATCCAATAAAACGGCACTGCATATGCTGCACAGTGCAGCACTGCGATGTAGTCTTCTTTTTCTGGTGCCATGTCCACTACCGTTTGGTAGCCGACATGGCAGCTACGCTGGCAATTATATTGGCGACTTTATCGGCCACCGCTCGAAACATGGAAAGGTAGATAACTGAAGCCAACCCCATAGATTACTAAGCCAAGATGGTGTTCTTCATCCTGGACCTCTTCTTCACTATTTTTCCTTAAATTATTACAGTACTGTGCGAATTAATTGGAACAAAGAGTATTTTGAGGTCACAACAAAAAAGTCAACCGAGCAAAATTTAAATGTAATCCTCTTAAGAACGTTCTGCAAAATAGAGGAGTGGACATGTGGAATAAACTCCTATTTGAAGTACAAGCTCTTTCAATTAATTTAAAAACAGACTCGATTTGTATCTAAACACTTCTTTATATTGTTTATGACTAGCTTTACAAGATATGATCTGGACGTATCAGCAAAACTGCCTGTTCAGAATAAATAATAATATTATATCAATGATATTTGATATGTATATCCTTCGTACCCTGGCTTTAATAATGGCAAACACTCTAATGCCTGTTGTAGAAGTATCTGATCCCTGAGAATCAGATATTCATAAAGCCCATGAGTGTAATGAATAATACCAAGATATCTCAAATGCTGTCACCCGGAAAGGTTTCACTGTTCACGTTTATGTCGTGGAGGTTGGCGCTCACGGATTACTAGCCAAATCTCTACTCCATATATTTAAAGATCTGTCTCTCCTTCTGTGGAAATTCACTGACATTAGTGTGCATAATGCATACACAGACTTACGTAGGTAACGACTGGGCATCTCTAAACTAGCCCGGTGGTATTTCTGCTTCTGCACTAGCGAGCGCTCATACAACTTTGTCATTTTAGTAAATAAAAGGTCATGCGCCTTCCGAACCGGGGATCGTCAATCATCACTCGAATTTCACGGTCACTTGTGCATTATTTTTCTTTAGGTTTCAGTGATCACTAAAAGCCTTGAATTTGTTACTCTTGACCCTATGTCAAGAGTAGATAAGTCTAGATATTTAGCACTTCGCTATACTAATTAACACATTAAATCATCTTCATGCATCGATATATGATCCCCTAGATGGGCCTTTCGTGCTCGAAAATGACCCCTTCAATAGGACTACTGAAAGCCGACCAGTAGTAGTTTGGTCACAGTCCGCTGGCAGACAGCCGACCGTTTCTGACGTGGAGCTGCCGCGCAGAATATCCGCGCTATTCTCTCGCATACTGTTCAATTGATTGCTCTGTCACATGATTTACGAGCAAAGGGAATGTGGAGCCAACTTATTTGTATGAGAGTGTTCATCTAGCTAATATATCAATGTCTCTTTATGTTCAAATTTAAAACTCCGAAATCCGCCTTCTAAAATCTACCTTAGCTGCTGTAGGTTTTTCACTGCCTATAAACATTGCAGGGTTTCTGATGATTCATTTGTTATTTTGACTTCCATGTGGATTTTTGAGTCTAATCTAAAAGATTTTATTTCTCAAGAAATCGGAAGCTCAGTTTTTATGTATTGTTTGCAACTGATGTAATTTTGTAACATAAATAAGCGATCTAGTTCGCTCCCCACCACTTTCCCGATATTGCCACCAATTTTAGGTCCGTAACAAACGGAGCTGCCATGGAATTGACCGACCGGAGTCGGGCCCGGATTCCGGACTAATGACCTGCTGTGGTAGGTTTAGGACAGCTGTCTTGCCACATGTGAGCGTACACCTTACCACCCATTCACTCCCCCTTAAAAGCCATAGAATTTGAGATGTGCACATTGCAGTTTCAGATTATTTTTCTAGGAAAGAGGTTCCCGTGTTAACCGTAATACGAGTTAACCGTATTTCCGTAATTTATCCGTATTTCCTTTAAATAAACTTAAGAATTACGGACATTTATATAAATTACAGAAATTTTTATAAAATACATAAAATGCACCAAACAATCGTCGTAGAAAAAAACCTTATTAATTACTATAAAAATCAAATGTTGCATGATCTCATGACAAACACTGTAAATAGGGTGAATCTTTAGACAAAAAGCCTGATATTAAGGCCAGGCGCGCACTTCGGTGCGGTGCAATGTTGTACGTTTTTTTACGCGGAACGGATAAAAATCACATGCTTGAAGTCCGCGCACTACGGTTGAATGTTCGGATTTATTAGTCATTCGATGTCTATGCATATCTCTCCTGGCGATCTGCATGATAATTTCCGCAGTGCGCGGGGTTCTATATAACTAGTCTGGAAAAATCTATACGGTGACGCACCGCGACCAATCTGCAGCAAACTACAGAATTTTAATCCGGACCGATTCTCTTTTTCCGTAGCGCTTTCATGTGATTCTATAGTTCACAGATTTTCCGAAAATAAAACGCATGTAATTTTATCGCAGTGCGCGGTTAGTTTAAGGAGTTGCCTCATCTATTATGAAAAAAATAAAGACTGAATAATGCAAGAATAATTACATAATATACATATAAATAGATACCTACTAGAAGAAAGAATGGGGGAATACATCAATTAGTCATCATTAAAAAGGGCTTTCTTATAGGATTTTTCAAAGCAGATAAAAATAGTGTATGTAAAGCTGTTTTCAGTTTGATTCCACACAACCACTGAACAGTATGAGAAACTTCCCTGAAAGCTAGGCTCCAAGTGCTTTGGAACAATGACAAGATGACTACAGTATAATAACACCCAGTAAGTTCACTCAAGAGCTACAAGGCAACGCGGGAAGAGGGTGCGACGAAAGTGGAGCCAGGGGTAAATCATGTTGCGTCCTTAGGCCCATAGTTACGGCGCTGTGGGCGCTATTTGTGTCCGCTCTTACTATTACTTTTTTGTGTAGATTTACGAGTCGACGCCATATGGTATTCTCAGAACAAATCGGTAGCATAATAGCATCTGCATATTTATATAGCATAATAGCATCGTATATAGCATAATAGCATCGTAAATGTGGCCGGGACGATGCTTCATGCCCTTAAGATTCCTGGTCACTTCGATTTCAATTTTGTTCTAAGAGAAGCTACTGTCTGGTATATTGTGACTGTGCGCTCTTTGAAGATATGAATGCGCATCACCAGACTGGCATAGTGAATAATAAACCAAATAATTGTTTGGTTTAGGATCTTGGCAGTTGCTGAAAATAGCAGGTTACTGCGAATTCCAGTCCATCAAACGGATTATCAAGCTTTTACCAAATATATTGAGGTCACACTAAGAAACTGTTCAATTTATAGCTATCAGATTAATAAAATGGAAGTGTTTTACGGTGGCCTTCAAGATGGAAAAAAAAACTGAAACCGTCAGCTACCAGGCCGATATTTGAATTTTAAATTGGTCTATTTTATGCAGTCGTAGTTTTGGTCATTTGATAAACAGTGTTTTGCTTGTCCGCCTGTCCGGGTGAATAACTGATGGAAAACCATGTTTAAAGTGGTGGACAGCTACTGTGAGTAGGTATAGGAACCCAATTGTTGTTTGTTATTGTTTAAGGTATAATTTACATATTAAAAATGTTGTATTTAGCAAATTAAGCAAATTAAGTCATCTATCATCAAATCAGATAAAGCTCAATGAGAAATTAATTGTTTTTACCTTGCGTTTCCATTTACAAACTTATCAAGATTTAAATTAAATGAAAATATTTGGATATTCTACAACTGCACAATTTTCTTCAGTGACATAACCGCCACCGAACTTCAACTGTATATGTACAGCTCTGATGTCATGCCACTGTTGTAGATTTTTCGATACAGATATTCGTCTGTGTCCGGACGTATATTCCTCGAATTTTCCCAATATTAACATACATAAAAAGATCGCCGCAGCGCACGTGTAAAGTATGCAATCTTGTAACTCTTGTCTGTTAAGAATTTGCTAGAGGATTTCTAATTTTGCTCCTCTTTTTGAGGCTCTCTTCTGTATCATAGCCGATATCAGGCGTTCTTGAGCATGGATGTCATGAAGGTCTTGTATTAGTTCAAGAGCCAGCGACAAAAAGAGCAAGAGTTTTGGAAAAGCTGATACTTTCAGATCAGACAGTATTTTGGTCATAGAATGCCGGGGTATAGTCAACAGACCAGATTCCGGGACGCCTGGCGCTGGTGTACTAGGAAAGGTGGAATTTTAATTAGTGCCCCAAAGCTAAAAATTCATCAGTAGACAGTGGATGCAATAAAGAACTCGAAATATATGGTCAGACTGCTTTATAATTGAACGTGTGGCATCAGCATCTCCATATCATTAAATTGCGCCATTGTGACCATTATATTGCGCTGCAGTTGACCGACGCATCATAGACCGATGCGTGACATGACATGAGATGCTGACGCCACGGGTTCGATTATGAGGCAGTCTGACCATATATTTCAAGTTCTTTATTGAATCCACTGTACTGATATTATATAATTTTCTACTTTTCCTAAACACTTTGGGGGTACTTCTTGAGGTGTCGACTACAACGGGCGAGCCCGTCACCACAGCGAGTTTTAACGATTAGTCGTTCTATCTCCCTGGAGTGAGCGTAGAAGACTTTGGACAAAACAATCCGACGTCTAGCTACGCCACAACCCGCAAGAGACCAACGCCTTACCGCGATATAGCCAGGAATGCTACCTGGCGGGCGACACTCGCGCCCTTGCTACCAATTGTGACCAGATTTCTCCGGTCTCTCGATTGGTTCCGAGTTCGAGGTCGCTTGCGCGGTCCTCTCCCTTACGAAGCGGTGAAACGGAGAATACCGAATCTATCGCAGACCATGGCGTCCTTTGCCCACCTCTGACCCGGGATCGGATGGCCAATGGTCATTTCAAGAGCAGTCGCCGTAAGGTACGCAACCACCCCCGCTCTATAGGAAACAATACAGCTTCCAGACTCCCCCGACTGTTAGTCGGAGTGCACAATCGATTGGCTTGCGCCGCACGGTGCGCAGACCGTCCAGGAGCACCAGAGGTTTGATTCCCAGGGGAAACTGACCAGGGCCAGAGTCCTACCCAGGTTCGCACCCCGTGTGTGGAGACCGTCGGATGGGTGTTGACCCGTGAGTGTGACCGACCCTGAACACATGAGTCTTCGTGGCCAACCCATCATGGGCCCGTTAGCTCCCTAGCACTTTGGAGGTACTAATTAAAATTACACCTTTCCTGTTAAGCCAGCGCCAGGTGTCCCGGAATTTGACCTGCTAGCCGACTAGCCCGGCATTCTATGGCCAAACTACTGTCTGATCTGAAAGTATCAGCTTTTCCAAAACTCCTACACTTTTTTATCACTGGCTCCCCAACTATATTGGTCGACCAGGATGGCTAGTCCGTGATAAAGAAAGAATATTTATGTTATCGCTTCGCTCCTCACACCTTGCGCTGGCTCATGGAGCGGGGAGAGAAAGAAAGAGAAGTTCTTTTTGCTCTTTCTCTATCATGGTCTTGCCGGCTTGGTTGATGGTAACCTTCACTAGGACTAAAATGCATCATTGAATCCTGTATACATACATTAGCAGTCTAGGACGGTATACTGTCAAATGTGAGACACCTAAATGTATTAAGTGCGCAACAAAGTTCTCGCTGTTTATTAATAGATGGCTCCAGCAGTAAGTGCTGGTCGATTTTGACACATTAGTGATTTTGTTTTGGCGTCATATACTTTTGGTTGTGTGAAAATGTCTGATTATGTGCCAAATAATCGTAATTTGTGGGAAGTGTTGATTTTCTTCTTTCATTCGAAGAATACGTCGGCTGAAGCGCATCGAGAGCTCCAAACAGTTTACGGAGATGCTGCTCTAAGTGAAACAACATGCCGCACTTACTTAGTTGCCTAATAGTTACATCTAAACACAGTTTTGCAAATGAATTTGAACAGATTTTATATTTTTGTCGCTCTCATTTGATTCGACAAATAAACTTACCTTGCGGGCGACTCTTTCCTCCTCTGGCTTGAAACAGCCCCCTACCTGATTGTGGATCTGGTTAAATATGTATCAATGAGGGGTCACAATCTCACATTAATCGTAAATCGAATTAAAAATAATTTACCTCCAAAAGTATTGATCAGTAATTCAATGGAAACGCACTGTTAAAATGGTTGGTGGTGGAGATGAATAAACCACAGAGACTTGCATTACACAGACTAAATGATCTGAGTTTTAAATACAGGCACTACATAAACTATGTCTTAACAGTATTTGAGCCATGTCACGAAGAGAAACATCCTCAGTTAATGCATCTTCATTTAACGATATTGGCCCTGTACTGCAAGTCTCAATCTCACTATATTTGTGTCATTTTCAGCGTCGTCATCAGGTTGAATGAAAAATAATAAGGATATCAAAAATCCATCAAATGTAATTGAAAAATAGACCGATTCATGGATGCTACAACGGAGCAACACAATGCTGAAATTTTGAAAAATCAAGTGAGACCAATTCAAAAATATGCTTATTGTCTCACTTTCTCTATGTGAATATTTTTCTTTCCTCCTTTAGATTTACGCATGTTTGTATTTCTCTTTTGTACATTGATTCCTGAAGGTCACGGCACTGGAGGAGAAAACAAATATTTACAGGAGGATAAATGTCTGAATGAAATTGACAAATAAATGTGATATAAACAAGACATCAATTTATTATAAATATCATAGCATTGATAGTCCGAACAATAAAAGTAGTCTCTGTTTAGATATCATGATTTCAGGATGTAGTTATTATTGATTTAGCGATTACGATTCTGATTGTTTCAAAAGATAATTGCAGATAACAATTCCAGTTATTTTCAGTTCTGATATGATGCATAAAACTGTGCAAAATGTGACTGTTGCACAGTAGATAGCCTCCATGTTGTCTAGACATACCTACATAAGAATCTAATTATATATTTTTATTTGTTGTTAACCTTCTTATTGTCATATATTTTTTTGAAATGAAAGTTTTTTATTTATTCAAGTGTTATTAGTCACTTGCTTTAAGAGTTAAGACATGTAGTTAATGTAAACAACAGAAAGATTTTTTCCGAAAGCATAGCATTTGTAAGTTGTCAGGTGTCAGGTTATTAATTAAATTTGGATAAGTCCAGCTTTTGAAAATTCCCAGATGCTACTGAACTTAATTAGGACAGGTATTTCTGTGCAATTTTCTTGAGATTTGGGGTGATGGCTATTATTGCGCCAATATTGTTGTGGACCAGAGCTTAGCGGGTGATTGGGTGCTTGTTAGTAAGACCTATGCATCTTGAGCGATGTTCTCTGCAATATTCGACTAAGGTCCTCTGCTGCCCAATTTTTTTTTTGCAAGCTTTCCAGATGCCATCGTAGGCGACGGTATCTGGAAAGAATTTCCTCGGAGGAAACGTGAGAATTCCTTATTATAACAACTCGTTTACCGTTTCGATTTTTTATAAGGTTTATCAGTGTTTTCTTAGCCTGTTTCTTTTTTTTAGTTTTATCGGGGCATCAATCAAAGATTCCGATTGATCGGAAAAACACCAATAATTGTCGATTAATCGTTTGCACGAGTCATGAATAAAACAATGGTTTTGCGGATCCAAAAATGTTTTGAGATTTACGATCGGAGTACTCTCGTTTTCAAAGAGCCACACCACCAATTTACCCACAGAGCGCGTTGTTCATCAGTGAATCGATTAGGTTTCCACAGAGTGCAAAATTTTCTCATTTTAAGATGTTCATGAAGAATTGTATGAACGCTTGGCGCTTAAGTGCCCAGAGACTGCTGAATGATTTTATATAAAAAGTCCGATTTTTCTAGCATTTCTCTTTCAGCATTTAGTTTTCTTGTTTTTCTGCCGTTGAATGCTGACTGCAAACAACTATTTAAAGCATATATACCACTTTTTATCATCGGACACTATACATGGAATATTTTTTATATTCTTACATATTTATTGGATAAGTTGTAATAATTACACTTTTTCTCAATGTAGGTAATTTAGAATTATTGTTGTACTGCGCCGAGACGAGACAAATTCTGTCTTTATTTATGTGTATACCTGGAGTGTCGGGTAGGGTAGTTTTTTATAATTCAATATCACCATAAGTCTGACGAATGTTTGCATGCACCGGTGCGCTTAAAGATACTGTACAGATTAAAATCGTTTTTTCTGACGGCAAGTTTGAATTATGGATATCGCCAAGGAATATAATACGATGTCTACTTTGCAACATCAGAAACGAGTAATATTAGAAAATTACTCGTTTCTGATATACAAAATAATAAACTAAGATGGTTCGGACATTAGTGTCTGAACTTCATATCGAAAGTAAAAATGTTAAGTGATACTTATTGTTATAAATTAAACGAAAGTCCTTCGTACATCACTGCTTTCATACTTGTGAATAATTGGCAATTTATAATATTAATGACAATCTCAATTATAATTATTAATGAATCAGCAATAAATGAGCACATGTGAAAATGGGATGTCTGAAAGTTGACTTAAAATAATTATTTTTAAGTGTGGTACCCTTAGAAGAAATGACTGAGCATTCTCAAAAAGCGGCAACTTATAATATGCGCGGATGTTATAAATTGTATCTCCGTGCGGTATAGTATTAAAATAGACAGCTGTTATTTTCGTTTGCCATACTTGGATTGACATGCATTCGGACGTTGCCTTTCAGAATATCTCGCTCATAAGTCATTCCTTCTAATCTGCCCCAGACTTTTATCCTGATGAATTACTCCACTGGTCTAATTTTATGCATTTTTGATCTTTGTTTGTCACATCAACAGGAGTATGAATTTCTTGACCTGTCAGACATAAACGAGGAGGAGCGCAGCAATTTAAATTGCACGTTGCTGACCTGTAACGACGGAGCATACGCTGACCTTCCGACGCCGTCGACTCTCTCCCCTAACTACAACGGCGACCTCTACACCAATCCGGGACAACACCATTTCGGGTGGACCGACCCGAATTACGGTAAGTTTTTCTAGGGCATTCCATCGTCATAGGTGCCTAGTAAATAGGGACATGATATCGAATAGAAAGTATCGATACTGTACTCATGAGTAGTATCGAAAACAAAGTATCTTACTTGTAAAAGTATCGAAACAAAAGTATCGATACCTCAAAGTATCGATACTTTTGTTTCGATACTTTTGTGGACACAGACTGCACACGAATTGGTCAAGCAAATGGCAGGTACTTATAACAATAAAATAATTTAAAAAATGGCAAATAAACATTATTAAATTTCCCACTTTTCCTATGTGCAATCACTTAAAAATAGAAGTTTATCTAGCCATTTTGGCGCTAATCGGCTTCGTGTTTTAGTTATTGTACTGTTTGCCTATGAAAATAAACGTTCAAAGGGGACCGATGTTGCTGGTATTGGTAAGTACTGTCGGGCGAGCTTGTGCAATTTGGGAAAAATCACTGAGGTTTTCCCATTGTTTTAATGGCTCGGTTGAACGAGGTGACACCTGTGCAGACAAGTAATAGCTTACCTCATCCATATTTCAGTTTTCAAAGTGTGTTAACAGAATTAGATACAATAAATTCATATAATGTACACAAAGGTGGACTCAAAAAAATGTTAAATAATAATCGAAATACCTCACCAAAAAGGCATTAGAAAAGTCGCTGTTAGTGTCAAAATGTCGCTTTATCTAACGACAAAGACACTAAATTGGCAACACTGGTGAGAGTTGAGTTGAGTGAATGAACCTCAACGCAAAGATGATAGCATATTTTTTTTATTTTCATATATAGCATAATAAGTTTATTTTCAACCAATAAAGTTCGAATTCCCGTGTACCATACTGCCCTCGTAAATGAAAACAAAGTAACTTAATTTACTGTGTTTATACAAGTTTGGTTCTTTAAAATAACGAGTTGGAGTACTATTAGGCAAATTTTTCGGTTTGTCTGTCGATGGATAGTTTCCGAGATACCTTAGATAAAAACACAGTATTTTTAAAAAAATCAGAATATTTTTAATAAAAAACACAGTATGTATAATTTTTTAAGTTAAAATACAGTAACCTATTATTTACTGTGATCTTTTTTAATACTTATAAGCATTTAAGAAATATTTTTGTTTGGTTACAACACGGCTTCTTCAGATACTGTGGTTTTAGGTAAAATTTTGTTAAAGTTAATTTATTGATACACGAATTAATCACACTGTATCTTAATTACTGTGTTTAAGGTGACTGCAGTTTTTTATTTATTTAAAAAATATATATTTATTTTACATGGTTTAGAACACAGTAATGGGTAAAATTCACCTATAACACAGTAACCACTCAGTTACTGTGTTATAGCTTAAAAACATAAAATTGATCAAATTATTTTTTTAAATTTAAAACACAATATCTAATTTAATTAATTAAACAATTATAATTTAATATATATTTTTATGCAGAATTGAAGTTCTAACCATTTTTTAACATTAAATATTAAAAGAAATGATCTATATTGATTACCTTGTTCATGAAAACAAATATTTAACAACTGAGCTTTGACCGCGATTTTCTAAAAACGTCTTTTTTCAAGTTACTGTGTTTTCATTTACGACGGCAACATAGTGAATGAATGAAACAAAATATCTTGTTATTTTTAACCGGCAGGTATTACAATGTGTCATAAAACCTAGTAAAAAAAAAACATTCATAAGATTTATTCGATACGATACTTTCCAAAAGGAAGCCATTATGTAAAAGTATCGAGTACAATAGTATCGGTATCCAAACGAAGTACTCGATACCAAAAAGTATCAGGAAAAAAATTGTTAAAAAAATGTCTCTTGGATGTGTTAAAATTTTACACAATATAAAATTTCTAATATTTCTTTATGATGAAAATAACTAATTCTCTCTTTAATCAATAATTAAGGAACAGAACATTAACCCCACATATTTCATTTCGGATAAAACCGAGATATTCTTCTGTCACTGTGGTACAAAAAATGAACAACTATTTAATTATTTGTGAATTTATAATTAACCCTTTGAATTTAATTGTTTTTTTTTATTGAAATAAGATATTTTCATATACTTTAGATTTTAGATGTTTAGCTACAATGACATAAACTTAAGATCATTTTCACAATTAATAAAAAATATGAAATTGGAGAATATTGCAGTTGCTTGACATTATAAATAAGATTAAAAACGAATTTACCGCGTGAAGTTTGTAACACCCGACGTTGCTTGCAGCCGCCGTTGTCTAGGGTAGACTATCTATCCTAGACAACGTCGCCAAAACGTCGGGTGTTTTTGTTAAATGGTAATTTGTTTATGTCACGGGTGTTCAAGTCGTATTCATGTAACGCTTTGGATATAAAATCATTTCTCCTGTTTTGGAGTCTGTTTTGTTACTAGGTAACAAGAGGGAATTCATGAAAAACGATATTGTTATTATAGTATTTATTTACAAAATTGACCAAAAACTTGCAGAGCAGTTTTTTGCGCACGAAGGGTGGCTTTCGACCGGTTAATAGCAGACATGTCTTGGTGTTTATTTTACAAAACAAACTTGTAAAGTGACAAACATAAAGGATTTTAGTGTTTCCAACATAACCGATCGATGCCGCATTCATGAAAGTTTCTACTGTTGCAATAGAGTAAAATTACGAAATGAAAGTTAATCGTCATTTTATTACATGCTTTATCGAGTAATTCATGCTTTTTATCCCTTAACATCACGTCACAGAACACTTAAGCGAGGAGATTAATTATTTAATTAAATTAAATTTTATATTACACTTTTACATCCAGTTATTGGGTTTTTGTCGCAAATTCAAATAGCGGTTTGCAAATAAACACGGTTGTTTATATTAGAACTGACTGGTAAAAAGAAAGCGACAGATGTGTTCTATTGAGAGGTTTGCAAAAAAATCCTTTGGATATTTTGAAATACATACAAATGTTAATTTCAATGATTTTTAAGGTTATCAAGATACGAAAACTTAAATACCAAAATAATAATAAAGTCTATATATCCATACCGCGAAGTCTAGATATCCCCATTAACCTGTCGGACGCCAACAATGCCTATAGGCACTTTACGTCGTTTGACAAATCTGCGCCTAACAGTTTCGGCCGGACCCCATATGAGGCCTTGGGAGTTTTTCTGCCGTCTAACTCTCAGGGAAGGAAAAATCTATAAAATAACGATTAATTTCAATTCGACCGAGCTCACGTTCGTTTCTCTCTATTTGTTCGATTTAGGGAAATTTGTGTATTCGGTTATGGCAGATTTAACGTCGAGCTCGTCGGGCACGCCGGGGCCGCCGACGGCGACCAGCAGCCTGGACAGCCTGTCGGCGGGCGAGGGCGAGATGCCGCCGCACTCGCCCGCGCGGCGGGGCGGCGGGCAGCCCGGGCCGTCCGGGCCGTCGGCGGGCCGTCCGGCCGCCCACGGCCCGCCGCCGCCCTACGCCGCGCCGCCGCCGCCCTACGGACAGCCCTGGGCCGTCGCGCCGCCCAACGTCTACGTCGGACAGGTCACCGCCAACGTCAACGTGCACGGCTACATGGGCCAGTACTACCGCGCACCCGCGCAGCAGCCCGCCTACGCGCCGCAGCCGCGCGACCGCCGCAAGCTCAAGCCCAAGCGCGCCAACTCGCCGCCCCCGCACGCCGCCGCCCACTACCTACCCTACCCGGGCGCCTACTACCCGCAGCACGGCGCGCCGCTCTACCACGTGCCCGTCTACCCGCAGATCGGCTACATGCCCTACCCGTACGCCTCCTACCTCGAGTACCCGCTCGTCGACGAGCCCGCGCATCGCGACAAGCTCGCCGAAGACTACCCGCCCGAGATGCTCGCCGAGGCTGAGCCGCACGCCGACGCCGCCTACTACGCGCCCGCGCCCTACGCGCACCCGCTCTACGAGGCGCCGCGCGACCCCAACGCGCTCGAATACCCCGCCTACGCGCCGCCGCATCCTCACGCGCACCATCAGCCCATCTCTTTCCGCGCGCACTACGCGCCGCCGCCGGCGCACCAGTTCAACGTCCACGCCAAGAACTTCGTCAGGCAGAGCGACTGCGAGAAGGCCGCGCCCGCCCCGATCGAGGCGGAGGCGCCCGAGCCGCCGACGCCGCGCCGCGAAGAGTCGCCGCCGGTCGCGAGCGCGAGCGCGGCGGCCGTCGACGCGCTGCCCCTGCGCGACCTGAGCATCTCCGCCGAACCCGCGGCGTCCGCCGAGCCTATCGTCGTCGAAGCGCCCGCCGCCGCGCTCGCGCCGCCCGTCGCTCCGCCCGCCGCCGCGCACGCGCCGCCCGTCGCTTCGCCCGTCGCCGCGCCCGAAGCCGTCGACGCGGCCGCCGAGCCCGTCGTCCGAGTCTCCGTCGAGGAGCCGCCGCCGACGCCGGCTCGCTCGGCGGACGCGCCGCCCAAGAACGCCGCGCCGTTCGCGAGCGCCAAGCCAATCTTCGAGAGCCGACCGGCCGAGGCGCCGGCGCCGACGCCGACGCCGCCGCCGTCGGTCGCTCCGTCGCGAGCGCCGTTCCCCGCGCGACCGAAGCGAGAAGAGGCGGGCGGCGCGAAGGCGGCGACGCTTCCGCCGCCGCAGGTCGCCGGAAAAGCGCCATTCTCGCACGGACGCCGCGCCGCGCCGCAGCCGGCCGCCGCGCCGCCCGCGCCCGCCGTCGAGGCGCCCGCGCCGAGTGCTGCCGACTTCCCGCCGCCGCCGACGCCGCGCCCGCGCGCCGACGCGCCCCCGGCGGCGCGGCCGCCCCTCGCGCCCGTCGCCGCCGCCGCCGCGCCCGCCAAGTCGTGGGCGAGTCTGTTCGCGCCGCCGGCGGCGACGGCGCTGTCCCCCCGCGAGGAGACGCCGACGCGCCGCCCCGTGGCCAAGGTGGGTCCGTTCGACGCGTCGCCCGTGCAGCCCGCGCAGCCGCCGCCCGCCTCCTACTCGGAGAAGACGTCGTCGGCGGCGGGCGACGCGCCGCCGGACGCCGACGCGTCGCCGCGCCGCGCGACCGACGCCGACGACGCTCCGTCCGCCGACGAGCCGCGCGTCTCCGCCCCTCTCCCCGTGCCTTCGCTTTTCGCCGACGATCCCAATTCCTATCGAATGGGAGGTGAGCTGACTTTTTCACTTTTCTTCTTGCTAAATTTAGCAATTCGGCGACTCGATTCGACTGTTGTCTTGTCTTTGCAGAATTTTTAAGCAAATACCAACTGGACAACAGAATCGTCCATCTGCAACCGAGGGGCCTCACGAACCAGTCTAACTATTGTTACGTCAATGCGATACTTCAAGCCCTGATCGCCTGCCCGCCGTTTTACAACATGCTCAAGTCTCTACCTTATCAGACGAGACGCGGAAAATCCAGCACTCCTATTATAGATGCCATGTAAGTAATATGCGTCTAAAATATTATTTGTTTTTTTTTTCTTATTCGACCATGATATTATTTTTTTAATGTAATTTAGTCTTCTTTCCGTGCATTGCGATCGCGGCTTTATCACTAGCGCTTTAGTTTTATAAAAACACTTGAAGTTTTTTTTCATAATTTGATAATTTGGAATTTTATTTAACCCGAAAATACGCGTTTTTTCATTAATCCCGCGAATTTTGTAATTAGTGGCGTAAAATAATGCGAAAATGCATGGATTTTTGCTTAGTTAAACTTTCGGTCATATTATAAAGTGTATCTGGCTTAAATTTCTGAAAATTCATTAATTTTACTGTGGTAAAAATAATCGCAATATTCGACCAAAGTAATTTCTTGACTGGATTTTGTATAAAAGTAGTTTTTTGCCGAATTTCGGATCCCAAAAGCCCTTAAAAGATAGGAATGGTAGAGCTTTTAATAGATGTTTAAAAGTGGGGAATATTTTTCCTATTATATACGCTTTTGATGATTCAGGCACGAAAATATCTCTAAATCCAACAAAAGTACACAGTATAAACATGTCTTTATTTTGTGGCGAAAATCTGTTGATTTTTAATATATTTCTAAAAATATACAGTTACCATTTGCTTTGTTTAAATTACGGGCGGTTGGCATGTCTTGTTTCGCAAGAAATATAAGTATTAATACTGCTAGGAGCGGTCTTGGAGTAGAGTAAGCGGTGTGCAAGATATGGTGCATAGTTGAAGCCAAATGGTACTCTCGGCAATTGTTGTTCTCATAAGGCATTTGGGCGATTGTAGTACATAATAGTGTGTTTCAGATATAAAAACCTTTTTTAAACTTTTCACTCGAGGCCTTTTTCGCATCTAAGAAAATACTACATGACATTGAATAAAATACCATTTTAATACCACAAAAATACCTAAAACATATTTAATTTTTTTTTATATCTATAAAAAAAGATTTATAAAAAATAAAATCTTTTAAAATTTCATATCTTTAAAATATCTCTCGCGAGTATTGTTTTACGCGACTATTGTTTAGTCATGACATTTCATCAATCGATAGATAAGCGAAACCCTCTCAAAAGTTAGCGATCTTCTCAAACTGATCTTCTCCCACTAGTATTTTCGTAGTATTTTTTGTACTATATTTGTAGTATTTTCCGGTATTTTATGCTGTTTTTCAACATGATGTTCAGAAAAATCAGTTGAGTCACCTCTATTCTAAAGGGCTCTCTAGACGATCAAGCATGCTTGTCAAGCATCGCGTCGCGGGCTGGGAGAGGATCGTAAACCCCAGGAAATATGCAAATATATATTTTTTTAAATTACGAAAAATGCCTAATTCTGTAGTTTTATACCAGGGAGTCACGTCATTTATCTATCACGTCTAATTAATGTGACTCCTTGGTATAAACTACAAAATTAGGCATTTTTGGTAAATATTACAAAAAAAATATTTGCATATTTCGTGCAATTTACGATCCCCTCCCTGCCCGCGACGCGAAGCTGGTCAAGCATGCTTGATCGTCTAGAGAGCCCCTTAGATTTTTATAGTATTTGAGTAGTATTTTTTATTATTTTCATATGTTTTTAGGTATTTTTGTGGTATTAAAATTGTATTTTATTCAATGTTATGTAGTATTTTCTTAGATGCGAAAAAGGCCTCGAGTGAAAAGGTTTAAAATAGGTTTTTATTTCTGAAACACACTATGTACACTATAATCGCCCAACTGCCTTATGATAACAACAAATGCCGAGAGTACCATTTGGCTTCAACTATGCACCATATCTTGCACACCGCTTACTCTACTCCAAGACCGCTCCCAGCAGTATTAATACTTATATTTCTTGCGAAACAAGACATGCCAACCGCCCGTAACTAAAAAACAAAGCAAATGGTAACTGTATATTTTAAAAAATATATTAAAAATGAACAGATTTTCGCCACAAAATAAAGACATGTTTGTACTGTGTACTTTTGTTGGATTTAGAGATATTTTCGCGCCTGAATCATCAAAAGCGTGTATAATAGGAAAAAATATTCCCAACTTTTAAACATCCATTTAAAGCTCTACCATTCCTATCCTTTTAAGGGCTTTTGGGATCCGAAATTCGGAAAAAAACTACTTTTATACACAATCCGAAAGTTTTTTTTAATGAAAAAAAAATCTTTTTATTGCGACAAATTAAGTCAATTAAAAAAAACCGCTTTTCTCAAAAAAAATATTAAGTATCTTATTTTGTCGTACTGATTAACGCACTACAAGGATGTCACTAGAAAAAAAATCACGGTGTATAGTTAAAACTCGAAAGGAATGTTGGTCTGCTGCGTGTACTCTTATTATGAGAAAAAAGTGACTTGCCAATTATCTATAACTTTTAATTTATGATTTGGTTACCGAGCCTTTTTTATATAAAATTTTCGTTTTGATTTTTTTTTTGTAAGAAGAGCTCGAGAATATATTACAGCTTCAATAATGTTATATTTTTCAAAAGAACAATTTTCTCAGTGGGAAAAAAAACAAAAAATCTTGTTTAGTTTCATGTACAGATTTACCTTTCTGCGCGAATATCGACCTGTTGCAATCGTTCTGTTAACCCGACTGATTTGAGCTAACCGTTTGGGGTTACACGCTTACAAACGCTAAAACGCGAGGCGACTTGTACGGGTTATGGCGCTCCGCCCTGCGAAAAATGCGATTTATAACTTGAAATGCGATCCTAGCCAAATCGTATGGGCCATACACTGTGGCCAATACCCCTCGGTATTGAAAAATTGCAACCGCCGAACTCTACTCAAACGCGGTGTCAGAGAAATATTTTAATAAAAATGAGTCATGCCGCCGCAGCTGTCAGATGCAGTTCGAGCGAGTTCAGTGCCGCGATTTTGTGAAGAAAATAGTGATTGTGAAGTGTTTCTGTGCGATTTCCTGCAAAACCGTGAGTAATTTGCATTCTTAAAGAGTTTATGAATGAGCATTATTGATTTGAAATAGCCCATCTGCTTTTTTTCACGTATGTTTAAGCAAAATAGTTCGGTCAAGCCCATGCGTTGCAGAAAATGTCCGTATTTTTTTGTTGTAAAACGGCCGAAATATGACGTAATATTGCTTTAATTCGCTTATAAAAAAGGCTATTATTTCATTTACATCGTATATAATCACAGAATTTTCCGAATTTTGCTCATTTTAAGTTGTTTCGTAATATGAGGTCGCTTATAGTGTGCGACCTTGGCACATAGTGTGCACATTTTGAGTGCGATTTTCTATAGTTTTTCTATGAAATGTGACTCTTTGGAGTATAATAATTAGTTATTGGACATATAATAAGCATATAATGACACAATATTTTTGAAAAACTTAAAACCACTTTTGTATTCCTTCAAAGTTTTACCAAGTTTGGTCGATATCTTTCACTTTTAAAACCTTCAAAGTTTATTACCAAGTTTCGGTCAATATCTTTCAAAAGTTTAGATTTTTCTGTAATATCAGACAAAGCTGAAACCTGGTGTGATTTTCTAAGAAGTGTGATGTAGTGGTAAAGTTATTTTGAAAGAATTTCATATGAAAAAAGATTCTAAGTAGTCACAAAAATAAAATAAAACATTTTTTTTTTACGAGAATACATCAAATTTTTCTTGGCTGAATAACTAAATATTTTTGTATGCAAACAAGTAAAACAAAATAATAGTTTTTTTAAAGCATTTAATAAAGAACATAACTGTATTTACAATTTTTGCATAGATTTCCGTATTTTATGATAAAAAAATCGAAATGATTGAATAGGCGAGTTTTTTCAATTCGGCAACTTTGTAATATTTATTCATTATTATCTTAATTGTTTTACGAGATAAGGTTATAACGTTTTAAATTTCAAATTTCAATGCGATCATTTTACAGTTATTCTTTTTATGATCCGTATAGTGGTTTACAAGTTATGATCGTTTTTCTCAAGGCCGTCGACTTCACACGCCAAACTGTCACGCGCAAAAGGGACGGCTGAATTTTTACTTCGCGAGCCAAGGGGAAAAGTATGGTGCGGCGTCGGGATCGTAAAGGGATAGATGGACTTTAGGAAATGAAATTAATTTGTGGAGTTTCAGGGTTAGCAGCTCCGTTCTGCAACGTTTCGATCTTCTGCATTTTTTTATTTTTCTGTATTTTTTTTTATGTATTCCTTTGTGACTGGTGGGAAATTTGACTCCAGAATCTGATTAACTATGAGTTATGTCATTGAAACTTATACAGTAGTGAAATATACTTTTTAACATAGCTAAATCAGTAATGTATTTAAAACTTATAAAAAAAACCTAAACAGTTTCTAAGTTATTTGTAACTAATTTGAATGAATGTGACCGGTGGGACACTGAAAATCCTACTCTTCTACCTTTGTCCTCTCAAAGACGAATTTCAGCCAAACCTATTAATTTTCAAGGCACCTGTTTCTACATTGTAATATATATAGTATATGCTTCGTTTTCATAAAAAAATAGATTGCTAACCTTCGTAACAACAGAATAAATATTTAAAATTGTCACTAGTGGGACGCACAAACAATAATATGATCCTTTTAACCGTGAAAAGATGTTTAAATAGTACACCGTGTATTTATTGATATTTCTGCAAAAGACTGAACTCATAGTCATTTTTGAGGTTGGGAAAACAACTTTTATATCTTTTTGCGTGACCGGTGGGACATGCGACATGTTCCCGTTTAGAGAAGAAATACACAAAAACCAACATACCATTTTATTTTTGTGTAGTAAGTCTTTTCCTCGTTTTCTGACAATTACATGTGCCAACCTTCAACGACTGACAGGAACCTGAAAACAGTGCTCCCAACGTAATCGAAATTTGTCTTAACCCTTCAGGCCTCGGCCCCTCAGCCGATTGACAAGTTGATGTCCTAAAAAAATTTAGTAAAAATTAGTAAATAAATTGAATTATGACACTATCTCACCAAAACATTAATTACTGCCAAACTACTGTACCCATAATTAAAATAAAACATATTAACCCTTGGAGTAAATGGGTATTTTCATGGATGCATCTGTCTCTTTTGCAGGATTTTCGGCGACATCGACCTTAAAGTACTATAACTACGAAACTACTACACCAATCATAAAAAGAACAACTGCACAATGATTGCATTGAAATTTCGAATATAGAATATTGAAATATCATTTTGTAAAACAATTAGATAATTATGAATAAATATGAGAACGTCAAAGAAGTGAAGAAAAAAGGCGGAACCAGATCTGGTCGTATCATACTCAACGGATAATTGTTTCAGAACTAGATTTGGTCGTATCATACTCAACGGGTTAACATAATAAAATAAAACAAAATAAATTAAAATAAAATTAAAACGGGGCCATCAGGCTGAGTCGAGTTTTGGCCGATATCGGCCAAACGGGGCTCTAGGGGTTAAGTAATTCTGTATGAAGTAAAACTTTTCATAGACAAAAATGACATAAAAAAAAAATACATTTTATTTTTCTACAGATTATTCAGATATGATATTTAGCTATAGGTTATTACCGAGTTAGAGATAATTAACCCGACAAATGACAGGCGTCCTTTTGGGGATGCAAGTTTTAATACACTGGAATGACAGGCGTCCACTTGGTCCAGTGATGACGACACGATGGAGGCCGTTTGCATTTTGTAATTTGTCGCCATTATTATCTTAATTGATTTACGAGATAAGGTTATAATGTTTTATATGTCAAATTTCAATGCGATCATTTTACAGATCTTCTTTTTATGATCCGTATAGTGGTTTACAAGTTATGGTCGTTTTTATCAAGGTCGTCGATTTTGCGCGCGAAAAGGTCGCGCGCGAATGGGACAGCTGAATTTTTACTCCGCGAGGAGAGGAGTTAATTGACTTCAGATTTATGTCATTATCGTCTTTTTGAAGTGTCCCATATGTAAATATAGTCCGAACGGCGTACGGTCGTCGATAGAGAGACGGCGTAACGTCGGCGCGGATACGTCCTCGCGGGGCGCTCGTTAATAGTACATCGAGCGCAGAGTTAGTAATGAGCGGTGGGTGTGCGCCGGCAGGGTGGAGCTGTGCTACGAGTTCGGCGCGGGCACGGCGGCGGCGGGGGGCGCGGCGGGCAAGCGGGGGGCCGCGGGGGCGCTGGGGGGCGCGCTGCCCCCCGTGCCGGGCGCCCCCCTGGAGGGCTCGTGCGCGCTGCGCGTGCTGCGCGCCGCGCGGCCCCTGGCGCCCGACGGCGCCGAGGCGCGCCAGGAGGACGCGGAGGAGTTCCTCTCCTGCCTGCTCAACGGCGTCAACGACGAGATGCTGCAGGTGAGACCCTGGCTCCCCCTTCCCTCCCCGTTCCGTCCCGCCGCAAGCCGCTAAATATTATGCCAGTTGCGAGCGAGCGCTTAAGACATATTCGCTCGCCGCGTCCCGCTCGTTTGCCATTTCGGCCGGACGGCCCTCGATCGCGCAATGGAGAATGTTACTGAGTCTGCAAATTCGCTTGAAACTTCGTCATATTAGAGCTTATATGTATACAAATACATTAGTTTTTGTTTCATTCAAAAATACCGAGTAGTTTTTGTTTTGCACACATTTAAAACCCCGTAAATATTGAATCCGGCGCTCGGGCGGCCGGCTACTGTGTGACGTCATTTTCCAACACTCCGATCGCTCGCGCGCTCTCGTTATTAGAGCATAGTGTTGAACTATGACGTCACACGCAGCGAGCGCCGGCGGAAGAAAAAATTCCATATCTCGAAAACTAATGGACGTATGGAAATATTTTTTTCACACGATTTTTTTATATTTAGAAGACAATACATACGGAGAGCTAAAAATAAAAATTAGTGAACATTCTCCATTGCAACTCCCTATTGTCGATTCGCCGATAAAACTACCAGCGAAACGACTCCTTCGATCTTTCGAAAGTGCCGGCGTCGTCGGCCGTCGAGTCGAGATCGTCTCTTGTCGACCTAGGATCTTTACCTCCTTTCGGAATAATTGTCACGCTCGCGTCGAGCGCTTCCATTCCGTTCGATTCTGGTTTGACATATAAAGAAAGAAAAAACTTTAAAAATAACGTCATATACCCGATTGCCGAAGGTTACATTCGTAAATCCTAATGCTTCGCTTCCCTCGCAGCGAACGATTCATATATCTACTGATCGTAAACGAAATCTATAACGTACACAAATTACCCGCTTTCGTATACGATAATTAAAATGCATAATCCTTTGTGAAATGTGCAAAGTCACACGAAGATACGACCGATAAACAAAATACAAAATCTACTTTGTTACGGAGACTACTAAAACTGTTAAACGAATGCAATTTCAAGATCCCATAATACCATTCTAACGAAATGTTTACTTTTCCCGCATAATTCGCAAGCCCATTATAATAAGAAGATACCCCTTCTTCAATCAACAATCTCCAACAGATGTTTGTTTAAGCTAAGGAAGGACATGCGAACTTTGAGAAAGTTTTCGCAAACTATTTAATAATAAAGGAGCAACGAGGCGAATGCCGAACACAGAAGGGGCATTGGTCGTCTGTCCGTTTGAAATGAGGCAAAACGGCCCCATAATTCCTCACTCTCTGCTCCGCTCAACCTCTTTCCTCATGGTTACCATTGCATATAAAATGTGTCAGATCGAGTCGAAATAAGTTCGACACAGCTCGCCCATTTCTCTTCCGCTTATTTCTAACAAAGTAAGTAATAGAAATATATAGTAAAGTTTAAATGTATTAATGAAATAAAAATATACATACATACAATATAATAAAATACAGTACTGTATAGTAAAATTTCTCAAAGTTAAAAGTTATTATTATTTTTTATTATTATTATTTATTCTGGACAGGCAGCTTTGCTGATACGTCCTGATCAGATCTTGTAAAGCTAAAAAATATTAACAATATAATGTAAACAATATTAACAAGTTTTTAGGTACAAATGGAGTCTGTTTTTAAATTGATTAACGGAGATTGAAGTAATCCTTCAAATGGTAGTTTATTCCACATGTCCACCTCTCTTTTTGGCAGAACATTCTTAAGAGGATTAGATAAAAATTTTGTAGGGTTGAGTTTTTTGTTGTGACCTCGAAGATTTGTGTTGACGTTGAATTTATAAATATTCTTCAGTGCAGGTACATCGTAATAATGTGTTAGAATTTTATATGTCTCAATCAGGTCTCCTCTTTGTCTTCTTTGTTTGAGTGTAGTAATTTTAAGTAATTTCAAGCGATCTTCTTAAAATATTCATCTGAAGTTACTTCTTGAAATATTCTTTTTCTCCGTTGCCTTTTCGACCTCGGTTAACACGGAACTCAGTTAACTGTGGCAGTTAACCGGGGCTCGGATAACCGTGGCTCTACTGTACATTATAGTTCTCTATATACAGATAATAAAGTTAGCCATTTTAGATGTTTTAAAAAAATATTATTGTGATATATTCATTCAATTCAATATTTATTATTATATTTCAGTTAATTAAACTGGTGGAACCGGAAGAACCCAAAGAGGCAATGTTCAATGGAAACGTCGTTCAACAAGAAGAATTCGACGAAGACAGTGACGATTGGAAGGTATGTTTTAATTTTTATTCCATGTAGCAATTATATATTTTTATTTTATTATCGGATTCGAGACACTCAAAGAGCATTGTTTCAATTACGTCTCTGTCTTTTGGAATTTGCCATTTGAAAACTGAAAAGCAATTCAAAGCAGCGTAAAAGAAGAGTGTATGAAGTGTGTAGAGAAGTAAAGTTATAGAAGTGTGCTATAGAAGTGTTATTATTACTATTATTACAGTGTCATAGAAGCGTAAAAGTCTAACTTGGCTAACTCTGATAAGAACTAAAGTACAAAATTAAATAAAAGTACAAGTGATGGTCTGGCCGCTGTGACTGTTGGTAACTGATGCGATGTATGTACGACGACCAGAGTACTTATCCGAGTTGTCTCGATACCTCGACGTGATCAGAGAGTAGATAAAACACCGTATTATTATTTAAACTATTTAATTACAAATTAATTGAGAGGCGACTTACCAGTTAATGTGATTGAAATGAAGCGATGTCATTATTTAATTAATTAAGTTGAGCTTTATTTATACTCGTGAAATAATGCTACATCTGAAAGACGCATTTGAAAGAGGCGAAATTAACGTTTGTCGAATTGTATTAGTCGTTACTGTGTTGACATAAAATTGTATGTTATACTAAGAATTATACATTGTCATTTATTATCGTTCGTACGGTTGCTAAGTCCCTACGAAAGCATCCAATGCTAACCGCCGATGGAAGTTTTAAATTTTCACCGTTACTCAAAACGTACTTACGCGTATGATACGGCGCATCGCTAACCGAAGCATCGATGCAAAGCGAGCGAGCAGACGGAACATTCTTATCTCGCTTCCTCTCGTAGGTTCGATCCGCGAGCTTCTTTTCTCATTCTCACAGTGCATATTGCATCGGAGAATATCGCTCATCGACTGAAATATAGCGGTACTCGGTAAACGAAGGAATGCTAGATGCCGACTCGATTGAGGGTGTACATAAAGGCTCTCAGTGTGCAACTTTATTCTAAGCATTTTGTGCCCATTGAAAGGTGACATCGGTATAATACGTCGATACGTCGCAGCGCTGGGCTTATATTATATAATTATAATATAATCATATACTCTAAAGCTATTAGTAATATCCGTCGGAGATAGTATTCTTTCGGTGCACTATCGTAAATGATCAAGTCAACGCTTGCAATGCGAAGAATGTAGTTATGCATTTAATTAGTTAATCTACAAAGCCGCTTTTGCAGGTGATGGGCCCGCGCAACCGGGGCGCGGTGGAGCGGCCGTGGGGCGGCTCGGGCTGGCGCTGCACGCCGCTGTCGCGCATCTTCCGCGGCCGGCGCCGCACGCGCCTGCAGCGCTGCAGCGCCGCACCGCTCTACGCCGACACCGTGGAGCCCTTCTTCACGCTGCAGCTCGAGATCGAGGCGAGTCGCGGCCACCCTTTGCTCTCTTTCCGTCCCTGCCGCTCCCGCTCCCTCTACCGTGACCGCCGAGACGATGCCGATGTGGGAAATAGACATTACATTACGTCATTTTTGACCCTTTGCACTTGAGCGGCTCCGCTACGGTCCCCGGGCAGTTTATTGCATCCGCTAGTATTATTTGTACTGTGTGTAGTATTTTCTGTGGTATAAAGAGGATTTTTTTCGTCCAATATGATGTTTGGAAATAATCAGTTTAATCAACCCCATTCTAAGATTTTCATATAATTTTAGTAGTATTTTCGTAGTATTTCTGTACTATATTCACACTTTTTGTCGTGGATGTAGTATTTTTTTGCAAAGGGGTTTAATATTGGGTAATGGCAGTTTTCAAAAAGTGCAGTACACTTATATAAATTATTGCTTCTTTCGAGAAATCTGTTGATAAAAACAAAATTACGAAAAGAAATGCTACATAACCTTAAAATTAAATAATCAACACCTTTCATATTAAAATAAAATTTAAAAAAAAAAACGATTTCCCCAAAAATTTTCTTTACCTACCCCCACATGTCCCGATCCCGAATGATCTACATTCTACGAGTATCTCTCGAGTTATGCGGTACTTATGCGCCCGCGCACTAGGCGACCGCAACCGTCGATTTACATTATGTTATATTCCAAAGCGCGCACTGCACCACCGCGAGCAGCTGCTCTCGGAGAGCAGTCGACGGCGCGTCTCACGTCATTACACCGGCGTCCACAGTTGCTCGCAAGACCGACTGTCGTACAATCTCATTCGCGTGAGTTGTCCTATCATCTTAATTCGTAATTTTTCCAATAATTCATCGAAAGAATTTATTGTCATTTAAGTGTGTTTAAAAACCTATCATCGTGCTGTCCGAGTTCATTGTAACTGATATTCAATGTTTCTTTGGACGTCTATTGATATATGGATGTACCCAAAAATGTTTGTTCTGTCTCTTTTTCTTTTTTCGGCAATACAAAAAATATTACGCTGTCGCGGCCAACTCGGCATCGTCCACGTTTGATACTGAATTAAAACTTGGTCTCGACGTTGGTCTTTTCTTGGTCGCGCAGAAACGACCGCGACCGTGACCATGGTCGCGGTCGCCTAGTGCGCAGGCGGCCTCAAGTTAAGCAAATTTCGAATTACGCGGGAAAAAAATCAGCAATGCTCGAGATGCACTGTACTTGAGTTTTCGGAGGAACTTTATTTTTTTTTTTAAAAATGCTATGAAAGATGTTTTTTTTTTTTTTACAAAAAGATAGTCTTGACTTATGCGGAAACAGTTAACCGCATAGCTCAACGGGATACCTGTACTTGTTTTCCTTCCCAAATAAATTTTTTAAAATGCAATATTCCATATGTAAGCATCGTTAAAATTAAAAAAATACAAAATTTACAGAAGTCGAGTTCCGTGAAAGAAGCCCTTGAATTGATAGGAGGGAAAGATACAATTGAAGGGGGAAGTCTCGAAAACGGATCGAACGGAACCACTGTCACTATGCACCATCAGGTAAACATAACAACTTCTGTGAACCGTTTATGTTTTCAAATCTGTATTATTTATCTTCCATCTATTTCAGGTATCTTTGGACGAGTTGCCCGTGGTGCTGCTATTGCATTTGAAATGTTTCCAATTGGATCCGGCCGCACCGACTCGCCCTGTCAAAATTGTTAAACCCATCGATTTCCCTGTTGAATTGACCATAGATCCAAGTAAGTGAATCTATGATTTAAACTTACTGTTGTAAGAAATATCAGAATTACTTGATGATTAATGAATGGATGAATAACAATAGTAGATTGTCAATTATCCAATCGTACTCCTCACAGGTGTGTCCTCGATGTCCTCCTGGTAGTTTGTCATCAGGAATTTTGTTTTGTAGGAATATTATATTAAACGGCAGGAGTACTATATTAATTAAAAATTAAAGAGAACATAAAAATGTATAATACTGCATAAGTTGTAGCATCCGTAGCCGCGTTGACACCGGTTCTCGTTTGTTAATACCGAAGTCAAGCAGCGTCGGGCGGAGTCAATACTTGGATGGGTGACCGGCTGAGTATTTGACTGTGTGTTGCTATAAATGCCCACCTAGAAAATGTGGCCAGCAGGCAACAAGGCGGTTTCCACAAAATCAACCTTGTAAGTAAAAAAAAAAAAAAAAGCGGGCGCGCCTTATAAAGTATACACAAGACGTTCTCAATACAATTAAAGCTTGCTAGCAACAGCAAAAGCTAGAAACATACAAGTGCAGCTTGTATATGAGATATTTCAACCTGATTTCAGTCTAACAAGCCGTCAGTGTACGAAATTTCAAGTCTCTAAGTCCAATATTTCGATGATATATGACTAGTGCGCCCCCTTGGTGGACAGATTTCACCCATAATCTCTTCAACTCTTACCATGACCAAACGATGCCTGCATACCAAATTTCAGCTCAATCGGGTTAAGCGTTTGGGCGTTATCCTGTAGAAATTCTTGCACACAGACAGATAATAGACAGTCTGGAAATAGTCTCCATCGTCTCGGGGTGGGGGGAGGGGGGCTCAAAATGGATATTTCCGTCCAGCTCGATTTTTACCGCGTTCACAATACTTTCCTTGCTGGTCAGTTGGTGGTTGTTTAGCCGGGGAGTAAACAGTAAAGATGCACATATTACGTATTTTATTAACCACCATACCTTCACGCGGTGGAAGTTGGCGCTCGTGGCCTGCCAGCTAAATCTCTATTTCACCTCTTTAAAGATCTTGGCCTTTCCAGAAAAATAATCAACTCTTTCTTGGAAAAATTATCTAAAACTGCGATTTGCGCATCTCAAATTCTATGGCTTCGAAGGGGGAGTGAATGGGTGGCAAGGTGAACGCTCACATGTGGCAAGACAGCTGTCCTAAACCTACCACAGCCGGTTCGTAAGTCCGGAATCCACTGCTCACTCCCCAGAAGTGTAAAAAATAGTATTATGGGCCCGACTCCGGTCGGTGAATTCCATGGCAGCTCCGTTTGTATTTATTTATTATTAGGTAGGTAGGTAGTCCAAAAGGTAGCAAAAAAAGGTGTTTTTTTTTTTAATTAGATTTTTTTAAAACAATACTTGTTTACAATATACCAGACAAGTTTTTTTACACTAGAGACCCATTTATTACCCTTTTTTGACGTATTTGACGTATCTGGTTTTTTTTCTTTTTTTATTTGTTTTTGTACTCGAGCATACTCTTTCGGGCGATAATATAGCGGCCATATCACGTACGTTCGTATAGATAGGGCGGTTAACACACCTTAGTCTACTTTATCAAATGCTTTTATCGTCTCAAAGTATTATTGTTTCATTTTTTCAGAAATAATGTCATCGAAAACTAAATATCAGCAGAAACAACGATGTTACAAACTATTCGCTGTCGTTTACCATGAGGGAACTGAAGCGACTAAAGGACATTACGTTACGGATACCGCCCACGCTAGCGGCTGCTGGGTTAGGTATGTATGCCCTTGTTATATATCTCCCTTATTGACCCAAATCATCGTTTTAAATTCATCGGCAAGAAAATCAAGATAAAGACCCCTCTGCCCATCATGTAATAGAGCATTTCAGTAGTTGCCTGGCAAAAATAGATGCCTTGCTAATTTCTGGCCTTAGAAAGGATCTATGGCCTAACTTTTCGTTTGTCATGGCCCTTTCTCAATTACAATTTCACCAAAACCCAAATTCCCCGTCTGAAGTCAGCTTGTTTAAAATCCTGTTGGTCCTTTGCCAAACCAGCTGCTGTTCTCTCGGCTCTCTTCAGGTCCAAACATAATTTTGGGACAGCTCTAAAATTGCCCTCTCTGCTCTATGCTAACTCCAGAATAACAACAACTTTGATTCTATCCAATTCTAAGGATTCCGCAATATTGAAGCACGTAGTAAGTGGCCATAGTAATCAAATGATCTACAGGCCCAAGTAGACTTCCACAAAAAGTTTCTTGCTGTAATCAGCCAGAATGGCACTGGTCTGGGATATGGCAGTACAAACATGAACGATGTGGAACCAAAGAAGTCCCTCTTGTGAGAAGTCTTACGTATTAGCAGATGGTGTGTTTATTTTTTATTATTTGGTTGTACAATGTAATTTTAGTTGTTCTAATAAAACTGAGTTTTTCATTCCATATGTTATTTATTGTTTATTGTTCCATATATACTCGAGTGGTGTTGCTAACTCCAGAATAACCAAAAATTCGATTTTAAGCAATTCCAAGGATCCAGCAATATCGAAGCATGTAATAAGTGGCAGTAGTGAGTCAAATGATCTACAAGCCCGCCTAGACTTCCAGAAAAAGTTTCTTGCTGGAATCAGCCAGAATGGCAATGGTCTGGGGTATGGCAGTACAGCCATGAGCGATGTGGACTTGAAGAAATCTCTTGCGGGGAGATTACGACAGCAATAGTATGGCTCCCGCTATTGGCCTTCAATGCCAGAATGATTGGACAACAATTGGAGACTTTTGCATTTCTCCTCCAATGCACTGGAAAGTAATGTTGTATGACTGGACGCCAGAGATGCTGAAATTTTATTTAAATGCCTTTTAGCATACACTTCCAGACCCCAGTAACCTCGCTCATTGGAGCTATGCCGAGGATAGTTCATGTCCCCTTTGTAGCAATACCCCTTGCACAGCTAGACATTCTAGCCGGCTGCAAGGTGGCCTTAGATCAAGGACGGTACACTTACCGTCACAACAAAGTCCTATTCTCGAGGTAATTAGCCTCTGAGTGGCTCGTGCCATCAAGGGTTTGACAGTATCCTCCAAACCCCCAATACAGTTTGTGCGGGATGGCTCTAAATGCAAAAAACATTTCACTACAAAACCTTTCTCAATAATCAAGAAAGCTTCAGATTGGGTTCTGGAGGTCAGTACAAATTCCCTGAAAGTCTCCTTACTAGAATAACTCTACTCTCTATCTCGGAAGATGGCACTCTTATTGTAGAATTAACTTCCATGAGAATCAAATATCCCAAAAGACCACGAGTAGAAATTAAATAAATACCATGATCTCGCAAATGCCGTCACCCGGAACGGCTTCACTGTTCACCTTCACGCGGTGGAAGTTGGCGCTCGTGGCCTGCCAGCTAAATCTCTGTTTCAGCTCTTTAAAGATCTTGGTCTCTCCAGGAAAATAATCAACTCCTTCCTAGAAAAATATCTAAAACTGCATCTCAAATTCTATGGCTTCGAAGGGGGGAGTAAATGGGTGGTAAGGTGTTCGCTCACATGTGGCAAGACAGCTGTCCTAAACCTACCGCAGCCGGTCGTTCGTCCGAAATCCACCGTTCACCCCCCCAGAAGTGTCATAATAGTATATGATGGGCCCGTTTGTGTTTTATTTTATTTATCAGTCTCAATCAATTTAAATAATTTGCAGATACGATGATTCAACAGTAACTCAAGTAACCGAAGCGCAAGTACTGAAATCGAAACCGCCGCGAATGCCATACCTCGTGATGTATCGACGCAAAGACACAAGTGGCGGCGGACACAGAATGCAGGGAAAGGCGGACTGAAGGGTTTTTTCGACGATGGGCGGAAAATCGTTTTAAAACCAAGGACCGTGGTCCTTCAACTGGATCCCTGGCACACGACAGATCCTATTTTTATTATTTCATAATCAGGCTTTTGTGATATTAAAATAAATAATAATGAAAAAAAAATTGGTGCCCCGAGGCTGTGCATAAGTAAAAGTCAGGAGGGTGTTGTGAAAGTGGGGTTAGCGAGTTGCTTCTTCAAAGTCTACGGAGAAGGAATCAGCGAGTTTGTCGTTACGAGGATCTGCGCAGCTATTCGGCAAAGAACGCTGGTTCTATTCCATGTTTGTATTGTTAAATTTTATTCATAACTTAACACCCTCGATAATAGAAAAAAATAGTGACGTAACTCATGTTTCCTGGATATTGTAATTATGTACATTATTAAAACCGTTTTGCGGTGACGATTATATGTTGTGTGTAATATATAGAGTTTAAATTGTGTTAACGATATATAATTTATCATCGCGTCGTTGATTCACCCGGGTCGTTTACGAAAACCTTCATAAATAAAAGACTGAAATTTTCTTATAAAATTTGCTCCTACCCCAGCTGTAAGAATAAGCGGTTGGTTCGCTGAAAAGCTCCATACGGCATCTCGTAATTTTGTAGATAATTTGTGAATAGAGCGGATAATTGTATATAATATAAAAAAGCCTAATTTACATTAATTTTGGAAAGGGTTAGATACTCGATAAACGCATGCACTTTTTTTAAATAATCGATTGCATCAAATTTCATTTACACAGCTTGATATAAATCTAGCACCAGTATTACGGAGTGTTATTTCTTGCGAGCAAGCAACGATGTTTTTAAAATCCTCTGTAAATATATTTTTTTAATTTTATTTAGGGTTGTTTTTGCCTTAGATCTATAGCGATACATTAATTGGTGTAAGGCTTAAATGTCCGGTGTTTTAAAGTGAGTGAAATTTTACATTTTAAGGCACTGACGTATGAATATTATAGACATGGCATTCAATGCAAATTGCAGAAAAAATCCAATTCCATCTTTGCCACAAGGAAGTGAGACAACGCTGCTGGAAGAGAGTGTAATAGCAGAACTCCAAACAAAACGAACTTCACTAAAGCGCATACAAATTACCACTGAATCGTTACAGAAAAAAAACGTGTTTTGTAGTTACAACTGCTTTTAGCTGCTTGCTAGAAGTATTCTTGCAATTTCTCAATACATAACAAGGTATTTTAAGACATGGCGAAATAATATAATCAAACTTAACCTGAACGGTTTGCATGGGCGTACTGGGTCGGTCGCTAAAATCAGATGGCTTTTACAGTCTATTAAAAACTACCTACTGCATTTTAAAAATTAAACGGTGATTTTATTCGCGCCACAACTGCTCACTAACTAGTGGCCTATCTCAAAGAAGCTAGCTGGCCTATTTTGCTGCATAGCCCACCCCTTTGACCGATGCCAGACTCTATATTGATACGTCGATGGTTTAGGGACTACTTTTAGCGGGATACGTTAGTGAATAGTTTTAGTTTCTATCAGTGTTTAAACGCACTTTGCCTGCTTGCGAGAGTTTAAAGGTCCCCATTCATGGGTTCTCCCATTTGGCAGCGCTCCACATCGGTGGACGACTTCCAAATTATTGTCACACTAACGATCACTGCTCGGCGCGAAGCCACTCCATATTTTTTGTACATATGAGAATTTTGTTAATCGTGTGAAGTTTTGGTAATTGATAATCGATATGGATAGCGAAGAGAAATGCTTGCTAATGTCAGCTGCTGCTTGTATTATATATTTTTTTTAAACTTAAGCGTAAATGGACAAAAGTGGCTATTGCAGCGTCAGAAATTCATGACGAGTATGACATCATGATGAGTACTTTTCCAGAGACATGTTGATTCCCTGTATATTTCAATAACCTCCAATACAAACTCTTTTCCCGACATTACAAATACGGCAGAGCGTCCGGCTGACAGCTCAAAATGGAGTGCGTTTTTGACACTCACGAGCAAAGCGGCGTGGAATGGTGCCACGCGGAGCGTTAGTTTTGCATTCATGATGAGTTGTACTGCGGCCATTGGAGCCGCGCCGCTCTGTATTTTGGAGTGTTTGGAAATCCAACATTCGGAGCGATGTCACAAAATCCATGCGGTTTTTTACATTCACGACAAGATAATGCACTAATTTGGAGTGATGGAGTGGAGCGCTGCCAAATGGAGTGCCCATGAATGGGGCCTTAATAGCGTACATTTACTTTAGTACTAGATCTGTATATTTGGCCTTTCAAAATTAGATAATTTACTTACTACGTTTTCATTTTAGATTTAGTTCTAGTTTTCTTTTTTTTTGTTGTAAAAATGACAAGTAGGTGTTTGAATTAATCGACAGCTTTGTATGTGTTATGTCTGTTTTGCCATAATGATATATTTGCAGTCTGTCAAGTTTTGTGATTGTTACTTTTATAATAAGTTGTTTTTTAACCTGTGGAATATCTCAAATGTATTCACCTATGGTTTTTGTGTTATATTTAATAATCGCTTATTCTTAAGACGAATCATTTCAGTTTATGCGTATCTATTTTTATTGACCAAATATGTCGAATGTTTTAACTTCTAAAAGAAAATAGATCTATTGTGAATGGCAAGTCTTCATATGGACGACGTACTGGAAAATTAGGATGAAACGGAATGATAAAACTATTTTTATACAATTCGAGTTTAGTTTCTGTGTGTATAGTTCTTATTGAAGTTTAACCACAGGTTTAATAGTGAATAAAGTTGATTTAATTTTTATTTGATTTGTCTCGTCTTTTCATTTTCCTATTATCCCATGTCATTACAAGGCCGAATTCAGTGGAAAAGTTGGTACTACTTTCAGGTAGATCCTACTTAATCATGAAATTTTGAAAACTATTTTTTTATGCTCAACTATAGTGTCGCCCAGTGTTGGGCAAAATTTAGTCGACTAACGATTGACGATTGAATACGTTAATTGCGATTGATGACTAACGATTGATTCGTTTAATCATCAATCGTTTCATTAGTTTCGATCGTTAGTCGCGATTGATGATTAAACGTCTGCGATTGATTTTCTCGACAGCGGTCTACTTCAGTTTTTGCGTTTTTCCATCGGTCGTTGCGATGCAAACGCGAACGCGACAGACCGACCGACGAGAATGAATTATCGGGTGGTATCTAAAAAGCAAGTTAGTCGCGATTGACGATTAACGACTAATTGATTTAGTCGCGATTACGTCAATCATGATTAACGTTAGTCGCAACTAAATCAATCGTGATTGATTAGTCGATTGAAATATTCAATCGATTGACCCAACACTAGTGTCGCCTTCCGAAAATAAAACCTAACAATTTGAGGTTGAACTACATAATAATAAAAAGTGGAAATGCACATTTTAAAATTTTATGGAACTTTAAAATTTAATATGGGGAGTGATTCTAGAAAAAAAATAGCATGCCAGATTTGTCTATGGGTTTATTTGATTTACAAGTGCCATAGACAAATTTAGCATGCTAAAGTTTTCAAGAATAGGAGCCCTTTGTTGCATTTTCCCAGCACTGCTTTCAGACATGGCGATAATCGCACGGGTTTTATTAACATGAGCGTAAAATAATCATTCAGGTGTCATGGCGTGGTTCGTCAAAACTGCACTATTACGGAATAGCCCAGTCAAATAGGAACAAATTTCGACGTTTGACGGAAATAACTGGTAATAGTTTGAAACTTAGCATAGATGTTCACTGAGGTGTACTGTTAAAAATACTAAAAGTCCCCTACTTGATCCTATTTGACTGGTAACGTAAATACGCCGCTCTACCATGCAATGAACTATATTTTTTTTTCAGATTACTACGACAATCCAATAAAAAATATGTTGCTGTTATCCAGGAAAGCTAAATATTGCTGTAATCCTTGTGACTAAAAAGTAAACATCGTATATGTAAAAAAAAAAGTTGAGTGATTTTTGGATATTACCAATTACGTTGTTTTTTTTGTCTATGAATAAGTATTTTTTCCTCTGAAAATGAATTCCCCATCATTGAGTTATCCGAAAATGATATCCCACTTGCCCTAATACCTATAGTTTGGGAGATATAGGGCTCAAAGTGAAGCGCGGTGGAACCAAACTTTTCTCCCCGAAATTACCAAATATTTACAAATGACCTATCGTGGAGGGTATATACCAAGGTATGTGTTTTATATTGCTAATTTAATTATGGCGATAAATGCTTTGCCTCCACCTCTACATGTCCTCAAATTATCTAGATTTTATATCAAAATAATATATTTTTGAACTTTGATGGAGATTTAAAAAAAGTTCCAAAACCTCCCTGTCGTTTTGATCTTTTCTTATTGCTACATTAATAAACCTTTATTTTTAATATCATTTGCCTTCTTCTTGCCTACCACCGTTGATTATAGAAGTATCAATAATCAATGCTACCACTTAGTTTTTTATGTTTTTTTAAGCCGGAGGCAACTTGATCAAAAATGACGACCTCATATCTGTTTCTGCAATCTGTGTTGTCTAAAATTTCATAAAAGAATTGAAATTACCCATATGGAAATTGGATTGTGGATAAATCATTCATTATTCATTATCGCTCAAGGTATATTTTTTTTTGTGATAGCCTGTACAGTATTCCAGTTATATTTATTATGGCTGTTATTGTTGATCGTGTATTTGTGTAATATAGATTTTATTAAACTTTGGTTTTGCGGATGTGACTGCAATTTAAATTTAGTATGTGATATTGTAAGAAAATTCATGTTTAAACACTGACAGCCTTACCAATAAACGAGTTGTAAAATTTATACCTCTGTTATTACTAGGTATAAGAAAATCTGTGACCAATAAACGCGGTATAGCTTACACCACTGATCATCTCGGGTATAAGCATGGAATAGTGGTACTGGATTTCCATCCGCACTATAACTCCGCTATACCACCCCTAGGCCAGGTATAACAGCGGTTTAACGGAGTATTAACTTAAAAATGGATTCTATTAGGATTCACTAACGGGGGCGGTTGTGTTTCCGTTATTACGGGTGTCCTCGTGTCTCCGTGTGTTTCCTGCTCTGTGAATTGTCTTATGTGATAATCGTTCTTTGTTTTGTCTGTGATTACGTGTGGCCGCAACCTCTGGGTTCTGCCGAAACAACTTTCTACACATATCGTAAGTTTTTCGCCATTTTTACCGAGGCCGGAACTCGATAGGGTAGTTAGTTCGTTTTATTTTCTTTTTTCTATTTTTTTTTGTGCGTGTTTGTGTGTTTGTTATTTCATTCCAAATGTTATTGCCGTAGTTGAACCGGAATGGAGCTAGGCGGGGGGGAGTCAGCGGCAGTACAGCCGCTGGCTCCAACCCTTTTAAGTACCTACCTGCTGGAATCAACTGTGGCGGCAAACGTGGAGGTTCGCTCTTCAGGCGCCCTCGATCCTAAACCAACTCAACATAACATCAATAAGGTCTCTAACCTATACGGGGAGGGTTCGCTGGGGCCCTTCCTTGTATACATCCAATATCAGCCAATTCAAATGGTTGAGGGAGACATTTCTCCTAACCTTAATATTTTCCCCCTCTCGGTAGGAAAACTTATCTCAAAAAACAAAGTGCCAAATGTAACATCCATCAAAAAAACCGGTCGAAACCGTATAGAAGTTTCACTGAAGTCAGGCAGTTCAGCCAACTTTTTGGTGAACGCTGAGTTCCTGAAAGAGAAATCTTACCATGCGTTCATCCCCTCCTTTGCGACAGTGCGTCTTGGCCTCGTTAGAGGGCTAGACAACGACTTATCGGACGATGAAATATTGCAGGCCATCAACGCCTCAAATTCTTGTGTGGCCAAAAATATTAGAAGATTGAATTTCCGCTCGACGGATCCCAATGGCACGGTAGTATGGAAGCCATCCAGAACCGTTGTAATAACCTTCGAGGGCCAGAAACTTCCTGAACGAGTGCTTATCTTTTATAACTCCTTACCAGTCGAGGTATACTCGCTTCCGGTCATGCAGTGCCGCACGTGTTGTCGATTTGGACACTCGAGCAAAACCTGCAGAGCTAAATCCCCACGATGTTTCCGTTGCGGTGAAGACCACACGGAAAATAGCTGCAAAAGCCAAATTATTTCTTGCATTAACTGCCGAGGCGACCATAGGGCCAGTGATTTTTCCTGTCCCGAGTACATGAGACAGAAGGCCATTAAACAGATAATGGCCAAGGACGGAATCTCCTTTCACGATGCATCCTCCAAATTCCCCATCATCAAACGTAGCTCCTACGCGACCGTCACGGCAACCGACCCCCCGAAGTCACTCTATCCAGTCTTGGATACGCCAACCCGCCGCCCCAGAGTGGTAGTGGTCAACGACCCACCTCGCTCGGGAAAATCAAAGGGTAAAATTACCAAAAAAAGGAAAATTTCTTCTCCTTCTGCCCTCTTTTCGCAGCCCGATCATGATCCAACGCGGGATCTCAGATGGGATTATTTTCCCCATACGAAGGTAAATGGTACCAGCCTCAATGCCAATAGGCAACCGAACGACTCTACCCTCGAGGAAATCGTTAGGCTCTTACGTCAACTCTTTGGAAAACAGAAGGTCAATACCAATTCTGCAGCCTCATCCTGCAGTGACACAACGTCATTGAAGACGGTGACAGATTTGCAGTCGGTGAACTCCCTCCTTGGCGGAAATTCATCCGGCGCTTTTCCTCATTAAACGTAACAGTCACTTCTTTTCAAGCCATTCTTCCCCTCTTTTCTCATTTGCCTTCTTTTGTTATACATACATATACATATATATATATATATATATATATATATATTTATATATACATATATATATATATATATATATATACATTACACATTAATTAAAAAAAAAAAAAACCTAAACAACAACATGCTCAATATATTGCAGTGGAACTGTAGGAGTATCATTCCTAAAAAAGCGGAACTGATCCATCTGCTGCAACATCACAGTATTGACGTTGCAGCGATCTCAGAATCATGGCTCTTCCCACATAGTTCATTCCGTATTCCAGGTTACTCATGTCTTCGCGACGATCGCGCAGACGGCAAAGGAGGAGCTCTCCTCCTAGTCAGCAGGTCGCTGAGTATTTCTCCCCTCCCCCTCCTTCCCCCTTCCGACAACTCTCAGATCGTGGGTGGCCAGATTAAAGATCTCGTTTTCATCTCCACCTATATCCCTCCTAGAACCGTCATCTCAGATGTCCAATGGTCACATTCTCTTGGTAGACTGTCAGGAAAAGTCTTTCTCCTAGGTGATTTTAATGCGCATTCGCCCGTATGGGGCTGTGCCTACTCTGATCGCCAGGGAGAAGCACTTCTTAACTGCGCGGACAGAATGTCTCTTGGCATCATGAACAATGGCTCCCCCACTCTAGTCTCCCTCCCTTCAGATCGCCCATCAGCCCCGGATGTATCCCTATGCTCTCCTTCTCTTCTACTTGACAGCACCTGGTGTGTCCTCGAGGACTCAATGGGCAGCGACCACCTTCCCATCCTGATCGAGGTTTGTGGCACCCAGCTGGATAGGGCCACTGACAAGCGTCGTCCCCTGTTCAAGCCTGATCGTTCTCCGGGCAGTCGGGCCAAATATACTTCGGCCCTAGACACTGCGGCTTCAGAACTTCCCCCAATAACCCCCTCCTCTTTGGAAGAGTGCTACTCCGCCTTAGTATCTTGTCTGACTACCGCCGCCGATAAGTGTTTCAGAAGACAGGCAGAAAACTCCTTGGTGCGCTCCTCGCCTCCATGGTGGGACGATGACTGTACCCTGATCGTTTCAAAGCGTAAATCAGCCCTCTCGTCCTACCTCAAGGAAATGTCCACCAAGAACTGGGATATTTACCACAAAGTCGCAAAAGACTGCAAGAAGCTCCTCAAGTTTAAAAAAAGAAATGGCTGGAAACAGTTCTGCGCTAACCTCTCCCCGGATACACCCAGCTCCACAGTTTGGACCATGGTGAAAAGGTTCCGTCGCGGATTGAATCCGCCTATTTCTACCACACTTAAGGAGGCGGTACTAGAACAATTAGCTGACAACTTGGCACCTTCCACCTGTCCCAACCGTGATGAAATCAATATCACGCAGTTCGATCAGCTTCGTTCCCCAAGTGCCCACCAGTGGCTAATCTCACCATTCAGCTCGGCAGAACTATTAGCGGTTCTCCACCGCTTGAAGGATTCCTCACCAGGGGAGGACTTTATCCCTTACTCCTTTATCACTTCTTCTCCTCCCCCGATCCAATCCTACTTCCTAAATTTACTAAACGGGTTCTTTGAGACAGGAACTCCTCCCACCGCTTGGAGATCGCAGATTGTCATACCGATCCCAAAATCCGGTCGAGACAATGATAACCCTAAAAATTTTCGCCCCATTGCATTATCCTCATCCCTTTGTAAAATTGCGGAACATTTAATAAAAAACAGGCTAGAATGGTTCTTCGAATCAAGATTCCAGCTGTCCAAGACTCAGTTCGGTTTCCGTAGGGGCCTTGGTACCCTCGACAACATCTCCATCCTCACAACGGACATACGGCTCTCCTTCCACAGGAGGGAATTTCTTGTCGCAGCATTCCTGGATGTCCAGGCGGCGTATGACAATGTCTTGATCCCCCTCCTCGGGAGGAGACTTGTCAGTCTAGGGGTTCCTCAAAAACTTTGCTCCTTCATCTGCCGTCTCCTATCGGACCGTACTATAAACATTCCCTCCCTGTCTGATTGCATTTCAAGGTCAGTCTTTAAGGGTCTGCCCCAGGGTAGCGTGCTGTCCCCCATCCTATACAATCTTTATACGAGGGGGTTGGAGAATGCTGTTCTGGATCACTGCAGGATATTGCAATACGCAGATGACGTTGTATTATACCACTCCTCACCTAACCTCTCGGCCTCCTTGCAGAGGATATCAGAAGCGCTTGAGGCACTAAACATATACCTTCACAACTCAGGACTAGCTATCTCCCCCTCCAAGAGTAGCGCCGTTATCTTCACTCGGAGAAATATTCCCCCAGTAGTGAATATAACATTCAATAATTCCCTAATTCCCATCAAGGCGCAAGCCAAATTCCTTGGGGTTATCCTAGACACCAAACTACTATGGAGGGGATACATCGAGCAGGTCGTTTCCAGCGGGGAAAAGTCACTGAATGTTCTTCGGGCAGTCAGTGGAGTGTGGTGGGGGTCACATCCCTTCACAGTTAAGCTCCTCCACAACTGTCTCATTCGTTCTCACATCGACTATGCTGCCTTTATCTGCTACCCTATGAGCTTGAAAATGCAAAGGAAACTAAGCACCCTTCAATTTAAAGGCCTCCGATGCACCATTGGCGCCATGGGAAGCTCTCCCACTAATGCCCTACTAGCCGAGTCTTGTGAACCTCCAGTCAACCTCCGATGTCAACTACTAGCAGATAGATTTTATATTAAACGCCTTCAGCTCGTCAATCACCCTCTTATTCCTAAAATCACCCTTCTCTCCGAATTGCTGAGAAACATTCCAAATAACAAAGCCCCCGCCCTCTGCGTTAGTCATAGGAAACTATACCGCCTCAAGGACATCATTCACAGGAATGCTCTCCTCCCAGACTTCCATCTCCCCTTCGAAGACAGACTTACCACCCCGGACATCTTCTCTCAAACCGTCTTGTCGAAATGTCCAGTAGGGCAGCCCCCATCACCTCTAAACAATGCCGTATTTTTGGACCTCGTAGCATCCAGGTTCCCTGGCTGGGACCTCATATTTACAGACGGCTCCAAGACAGAAGCTGGGGGGTACGTGGGGGTGGGAATTTTTCACCACAACCGCAGAGTTCCCATCGCTTATAAATTACACAGCAAAGCATCAATCTTCACCGCTGAAAGTGTTGCCCTCCTGAAAGCCCTCGAGTACATCCTGACTAACCATATTTCCCCATGTGCCATTTTTAGCGACTCCCTAAGTCTGGTAGAGAAATTAAACAATCCGGCCATCTCACATCGCCCTTCTCACCTGGAAAACCAGATCCGATCCCTGTTCCGCACTGTCAGAGAGAGAGGGGATGAAGTAGTACTCACGTGGATTCCAGGCCACTCAGGAATAGCCGGTAACGAATCGGCGGATATGTTGGCTAATGAGGCCCGCTCCAGGGGAGCCCTCCTCCGTATCAAAATCCCTGCGTCGGACATCCTCCCCCAAATAGAAGAAGAAACGAAGGACTGCTGGAAGAAGAGTTATCTTTCTTCTTGCAAGTCTAAAGGTCAACATTATTTTCTTATAAATCCCCACCTTCACAACAAACCTTGGTATTTTAAAAAACCTTTCAGGCGGAAAGAGATCTCCACAATTTGCAGAATGCGCATAGGCCACTGCTCAACGCCCGCACACCTATATCGTATAAAAGTAATTCCGTCCCCACAGTGTGATTGTGGATTTGATATCTGCACCGTGGATCACCTCTTCTTTAATTGCCCTCTCCTTAACAACTTTCCTTCGTTCATTCCTAATCTCATTCAATTGAAAATCGAACTCCCTACCAAAATCGATATCCTTCTGGCGTCCAATTCCATTAAAATTTATCGAGTCATCGCTAAATTCGTTAACCTAAATCATTTAGCCATTTAACCCATATTCCGAAATGCCTTCTGGGGGTGGCCGCTTCCGTTCGCTGCTCCGGGATCGGACCCGCCTTGTGACGACAGGCCGATGGAAATGTGGCCCCGTTGTCGAGGTTGGCTGTGGAAAAAGTCGCTGAATAGGGCGAGTTTTTGGCAGTAGCTTGCGGTCAATGGACGACACATTCCCGGTGCGGCCGATGCCGGGGGGGGGGGGGGCTGCTCTCGGGGGGCGGTGGGGAGCGGCGCTGCCCCCAGAAGCACTTCTCTATTACCTTGACCCTTCTCCTTTTTCTTCCTCCAAAATATTCCCCTAATATTCTGTTATGTTTTTAGTCTCTATGTTGTCTTCTGTGTATGCAATTGTGATGTCCCTTCCTTTTTGTTTTTTTTTTTGTAGGTACTAACATTAACAGTAGTCATCCTCCCGTCAACAATACATACAAACTGGCACAAAATCACCAGCACCCTAGCTGCGTGGAATTGCCACAAGGAAAAGAAAGAAGAACTTAAAAATGGCCGACCGGCGTAACAGCTGTTTCAAACTGACAGCCACCTGACAGCCGCGGACGTGGAGCTTCTCGTTCGCGAATCGTGCGCTTTCGTCGTAATAGCCGTGTTACGACGAGGATACGCCTTTTATACTGCTGTGAAATCCTGCGTTTTAGCCGAATAATGGATTTTGTCGACTTGGATGATATGATCGATCTGGATTTATTGGAAGAAATCAAAATGCGTCGTGATAGGCGACCAAAAATTTACAAATTGCGATACGACCCGTTCGATTTGGATGATTACAATTTTAAAACTAAATATCGTTTCACTAAGCCATACGCCGCAAGAATCATCGATATCCTGAGAGCTGACCTGCAAAATACCACTATAAATTCGATCAGCATTCGCGTAACAAAACAATGGGCACGGGCTTTCTGACAACAAAAAGTGACATTTCATGTGCATTTCATGCCGCTTCAGTTGGCCACACTGCTTCCAAGCGGGCGTTGCCATGCTAGAAATATGACTTGTCTTTGGTTTCAGGGAGTAGTTATAACCGCGTTATAACTGATTTATTGGTCACGATTTTATAACTTCGTTATAACTCGGCTATACCGGGTATAACAATAACAAGGGTTTAACGCGGTTATAAGATAATTTTATTGGTAAGAGTGTTACAGTATTTATATAACTGTTTTGCTGTATACAAGTTATCGACTTGTTCGATGGGTGGTTTTTACGCAAGGATGTCTGGAAGGAAAACGCTGTGTTTTCACTTTTGAAGGCTCTGCTGGTAATGTAAGACTGCAGAGTGGTCTAAGCCGCAAAAGTATATTTCTGAGAAAATGAGGTAAACGTGCTAGAGGTTGCTGTTAATAATATGTGAGCCTTTTATTAGTTTTTTTACGTTAAGTTGTCCTGATGAGTGTCAAATATAATAGAAAATAGTTTTGTCAAAATATTTTATTAAATAAAGCTTACATTCTTAGTTTTATGAAAAAAAAACACTTAGATCACTGGTAGGAATATTTAAGAAATTTGAAATTTTAAGAAATTATTGAGGAAATTTGAAAAATTAAGATAAAACTATTAAAGTTAAAAGGAAAAAAAACATGTTCTTTCGCATCATAAGATAAACCAAACCTTAATCATCACCTACTACAGCAGGCAATAGGTTATCATCGCCTGGTGCTTCGTCACTGCCTCCTCTTCTCGGGACATGTGGTAATGTCAAGTAAAACGGGTGATGATGGGTGAAATGAATTTGAGTTTTTTTATGTCTTGCATTTTCTGATACGATATTAATATAGTTTTAGGGGCTTTTTCCGGTATATAATTCTTGAGGTTTAAAAAAAAAGTTTTGGAATCTGTACCGTCTGGTTGCAGGTCAACCGTTTCATAAGTTTCGGTGTAATCATCTTTATGAGTGACTTACTTATCAATTTAATGAGTGACTTATTTAGTGATTTAATGAATAACTTAGTGAACTTAGTGAGCTTAATTTGTTCCTGTATTGCACCTAGACCAAAAACTATTTCAACTCTAGTAAAATTGGGACCATTGTGATCTAAGTGCAGTTTGTTACGTAGATCACTATAGCGTTCTATTATTTTGCAGATCCCACCAATTCTATAGTGAGATGTTGCGATTTATAAAAAAAAAATCACTGAAAAGCCCTTAGATCAGTGTGGCATGAAAGAATTATGAATTTTATATGGCATTATGCAAAAAAGTCTATTTTGCTAAAAATGTCACTTAGACCAGTCTGGCTCCAAGGTTGTCATTTATGATCGACTTAGCCAATGTTGGTTATTTATATATTTATTTATTTTTATTGTGCCATTTATATTATTTTTATTGTGCGTAAAAATAGAATTAGAATTAGGTTTTATTTGCAGCTTATTTATTAATCCCTGGGTGGCCACACACGCCAATTGGCGTTTTTGTTTTTTTTTTTTTTTTCTGTATTTATTTAATTATCAGCTCTATTTCTCCCTTCACTGCGGTAAAAGCCTGTCATTGAAGCCTGCCATCGAAAAAGCCACTGTTATAAATTATTACGCTTGCACACACCTTTTACAAACAAATTTTCGAGGGCTTCGAAAATTTTGCGTGGAATGACTGGCTTCCGAACACTTAATGACTTTTAAAAATATAAAATCCAAAGTTTTTGTCCAATAAATTCTGTTCTTTGATTTAAATAGCATTATTTTCAATCTAGTGATATTTTTAAAAAAAAATCGGTGTGGAAATATTGGTGTATGATTTTTGTCCTATCATCACATACATTCAAGGCACTGTGCAGAGGGGGACAACGGGGGAGGGGGGGTAAAAACATGGCCTGACTGGTTAATCGGGGCATGGATAACCGCGGCCCTACTGTACCTTAAAAGTATAAAATGAACAACCTCTGTCCAGGAAGTTGGAAAAATAGTTACAATGGATTGTTGCCTTACATGAAACAGCCGTTACTGTCCTTAGAAGTAATCCCCGTTGGTGGTAACGCAGATCTGGGGACGGCTGTACAAGGCCTAAAAACTCTTGGCGTAGTCGTCTTTAGGGATGGCCTTCAGCTGGGTCGTAATATAAAATAAAATACAAACGGAGCTGCTATGGAATTCACCGACCGGAGTCGGGTCCATCATAATACTATTTTTACACTTCTGTGGGGTGAGCAGTGGATTCCGGGCTAACGACCGGCTGTGGTAGGTTTAGGACAGCTGTCTTGCCACATGTGAGCGTTCACCTTACCACCCATTCACTCCCCCTTTGAAGCCATAGAATTTGAGATGCGGAAATCGCAGTTTTAGATTATTTTTCTGGAAAGACCCAAGATCTGTAAAGAGGTGAAACAGTGATTTGGCTGGCAGGCTACGAGCGCCAACTTCCATTGCTTGAAGGTGAACAGTGAAGCCGTTCCAGGTGACGGCATTTGCGAGATCATGGTATTTATTTAATTTGTACTCGTGGTCTTTTGGGATATTTTATTCCCATGGAACAGTTAATTCTACAATAAGGGCCACCTTCCGAGATAGAGGGTAAAGAGTTATATCTGGACGGAGGGCTGTGCATCCGAGACTCAGGGAATTTATACTGCTTAGAGACCGAGTCGACCTCCAGTATCCAATCTGAAGATGATCTGATGTTAGATGTCCGAAGTCAGAAAACGTCTGGCCCTTCTCAGCTGATTTAAATTTGGGGAACAAGAAAAAGCCTGGGAAGTAGGGTGGGTGATTCAGGGACACAACTGTCCTCTTGGCCATGAACTGCTGCATTTTATGAGTCGCATTTTCGCTGATTTCTTTCCGCTTCCATAAGTCCGGGCGGCAGTGAAAGTCAATAATAAAAAGTCTGTTCGAGCGGACTATTCTTTTATTTGGGTATAAGCACGCTCGGTACAGCGATGTAATTGCAACTCGTTGAGTGCACTCTTCCTATCGTCATTGATAGGAAGAGTGCGCTCTGCCACGATAGCATTGATAGTGTAAATCAATGCTATCGTGATAAATAGGATAGAAAACGAATTTACCGCATGAAATTTGTAGCACCCGACGTAAATTCGTTTTCTATCCTATTTATAATGTCAAACAACCGCGATAGTCTTCGATTTTATAATGCTATCGTGGTTATATTACAACTGTGCACTGAGCAGGGTTCAGGGGCTATTGAGGAGAGAATGGTGAGGGGGCGTGCGAATGAAATGAGGAGTGTGACTTTAGTTAGTAATTGTATAAAATCGTTTAGCGCTTCTCCTTATTGCCCGCGTTGCTGTCACAATATATCAATGTCCTATAGCCATATTGCTAATGCTTTTCAATCCAGTTTTCGGTAACTTGCTGTGGTTTCAAAGTTTCATTACTTCAATTTTACTTCTTTATATTACTTCTACTTCTATATTATTGATCCCTTCTCGTTTGACATCTCACTTCGAATGGGTTTTGAGGTAGATTTGCAATCGAGAGCGTGCGAGTATAGTATATCGGATTGATACTTCCTTATGTAACATAATCTCCTGATACTTCGAATCAGGTTTGAAGTAGATTTGTAATCAGGAGCTTCCAAAAATGGTGTATCTATCAGATTGATGTCCCCTCGTATGATATCCTTATACTTCCAATGGGGTTTGAAATAGATTTGCAATAGAGAGTGTGCGAATATGGTAAATCAGATTAATGCCTCCTTATGACATGATCTGATATTTCGAATCGGGTTTAAAGTCGATCTGCAATCGAGGCGCTTGTAAATGTGGTATATCGTCGTTGACAACACAGTATCGTAACTACAGTTTTGGGCTAAAATCAATTTATGATGCCATCTTGTGTAGTATTTATATGCTGTCTGTTGGTTTAATAACGAACCACATGCAACGCGCGTATCATTGATTTTATTACACTATAAAATCAATGGCGCGTATCTGTCGGTAAAAGCATAAAATCATTACCTCGTACCTTTGGCATGGCATGGCATGGCATACTTAAATTACACATACCAAAATTGAGTCAGGTTTGAAGTAGATTTGTTATCGCGTGCAAATATGGTTTATCGGATTGATACCTCCTCGTGTGGCATAATCTCCTGATACTTCAATCGAGAGTGTGTGAGTATGGTATATCGGATTGATGCCTCCTCATGTGACATGATCTCCTGATACATCGATTCGGGTAAGTCGTGTGCTATATCAGATTGATACCTCTTTGTGTGACATAATCCCCTGATACTTCCGACCAGGTTTGAAGTAGATTTAAATGCAACATCATGTTAGGCTCATTTGCAATCGATAGTTTGCGAGTATGGTATACGGATTGATGCCTCCTCTTGTGACATGATCTCCTGATATTTCGAATTGGGTTTGAAGTAGATTTATGTTTTGAATAATGCTTCTGAGCTGTAATAATAGTTTGAGAAATAAAACAGCGATTTAACTTTCAATAATTATATTACAAAAATTTATATTTATCTAGGTATTTCATAATCCCAATACAAAAATATTCTCTTTTCTTAAAAATATCTTACAACATACCCATAAAAAAATCAATCTTCTATCTAGGTGATGTGTTTCATTTTTTATTTATAAAATATATAACAGTTGTCACAATATAACATATGAAATAGTTCGATTAAATTTATTCAACAGTGGTCGGGATCCGCAAAATGAAACGTTATAATTTGCTTTTAATATTTTAACAAATTCATAGAATCGTACGGTCAAAAATTAAAGTTTCAATAAACATACTTAGCTACGTAATAAATGTACATTGTAGATATTTACACGACAGTTTTAATCTTAACAAAAATTATCCGATGGAAAACTCAGCATTATTAAGAATGTTTATGGCGTAATTATTTTTAGTCATCTACTCTCTAGTCTGGCGGAAGCGAAATTTATAAATGCGCTCGCCGAAATAAATAATTAATTCCTAACAATTAATCATCCGTAAGACGAAAATAGACACTGAGGAATCGACCGAAGTTCGGATTGTCGACGGAATACAAAAAAACTTTAATTATAGAAATCGCCGACGACCTTTAAAACGTATATCACAAGGAATGTCTTGTATTTAATACTCGTATATTTAAAAAATAGTCATTCACATTCGGTTAAATCGTTACGATGCGATCTTATCGAAATTAAGCTAGGAAACGGGGGAAGAGAGAAGGAATCTTAATTTAATTTTCAACGGACTACAATGGCAACGATTCGTTTAAATACGGAGCGCGCGGGAAAGCGCACGAACGTCGATGGAACGGTCGGTCCGCCCGCGTCCGCGCTCGCGGCGGCCGGCGGGGCGGGGAGGGGAGGGGCGGAGCAGCGGAGGGCTAGTATCTGCGCGCCGGGGGGGGGCCGGCGGGAGGGCTTCCGCTAGCAGTCCTTGTCCTCGCGCACCAGCGACTGGGTGTCCTTGCCGGTGTCCACGGCGTTTGGGTCGAGCTGCCGCTGGCCGGCCAGGGCGCCGCGCGTCTCCACGCTGCTCACCGACAGCACCGCCGACTCCGCCTTGCCCTTCACCTCGTCCGGAACCTCGTAGATGCCTGCGGAACCGACAACCGCCGCGTTAGCCATTTACCTTCCGGATACCTCGCCTTCCATACGTTCGTCGATACTATCAATATACAATCGAAGTTTATATTGTATATTGATGACAATATATCGATTTTTGCGACTGTACGGGTGTGTAAGCTATCTGCGAGCTCGATGATTCTACGCAGAAACCTTAATAAATTACAAAAACCATGACTGCTAGGGCTGAAAGACTATGTTGAATAGCGACATATTTAACGATATATATCTATATACACGCAGACACACGCGCACATGTTCCCTCGTCGGGAGCCAACCCAGGTACATCAGCCGTGTCATGGTGAAATTTGGAAGTTGCTATCGTAAATGAATGCGTATACAAAATTTTGGGTCTCTGCTGTTGACCGTTGAGGAGTTCCCGCAGACTTCAACCGCAATCTTTTTAGCTCATGCCATGACCAAATGATGCCTGCAAGCCAAATTTTAGCTCATGCCATGACCAAATGATGCCTGCAAGCCAAATTTTAGCTCAATCGGATGAAGCATTTCGGCGCTATCGTCGGAGAATACACACAGGCAGACATAAAGAAGTGCGTCCACAACACTTTCCTTAAACAGGAAAATAAAAAAAACCTAAATTGGACCAGGTTAACTACGTCCCATAAGTGTAATGTTAGCATCGTGTAAATGGAGGTTGCCCCGTATAGAAAATAATAAAAAAGCGTCACCTTGTACGCCGGAGCCGTTGCCGCCGCGCGTGACGGCCTCGTACATGGGGTTGCTGAAGTCGCGGCCCTTGCGGCCCACCTCCTCCAGCCCGTAGGCCGCCTCCAGCTGGGCGGGGGGGGGGGCGGCCGCCGCGCCGAACTCCACGTTGGAGCCCTGCCGGAACGACACGCTCTGCGACGACGCCAGGCTGCTCAGCCCGCCTCCCTTGCCGCTGGAAATTGGAAGTGCCCACTGTTAGATTGCGGCGCCCATTGCAGGGGAGCTTAATGTAATCTCTTAGATCGGTCTCGATTAATAATATCGCATATTTATAATAATCGCGTTATCTCAAATTTAGGAAATACTGAATTTAAAAAAGTTAAAAAAGATTAGAATTATTTTGTTTTTTTTTTTACGTGGTGTAACAATAAATAAATACAAACGGAGCTGCCATGGAATTCACCGACCGGAGTCGGGCCCATCATAATTGCATTCGGTTTAATTATTCGTAGTTTACATTTTCATCTCGGTGCGTTGTCACCGACGACGGGTTAACCCATCATTTCGAGAAGGTAAAACGATATTGATTATTCTTTCGACCCGGGATAAATGTAGAGATTCGGGGGTAAACGTAACAGTCATAAAGTTTGAATTTATCGCAGACCGTGGCCTCCTTCGCCCGTCGGTTCGTGCGGGATCGGGTAGCCGATGGGTTGTTTTGGGAGTGCGCGATATCGGGTCAACGGTCATCCCCGCCGCTCGGGAAACGTATTAGATTATTTCCGGGCTCCTCAGGTTATCTGCCGGTCGATTGGCCGACGCCGCACGATGCACGAACCGCCCGGAAGCGCCCGAAGGCCGTCCCCCGGCGGAACCGATCCATTCGCAGCGATGCGGGAAACGGAGTCCTTTACGGGTTCGACTCTCTTCGAGGAGGCTACTCGACGGCGGTCGAACTGCGAGTCGAGCCGACCGGACGTAACAAGCGGGTCTCGATGGCCGAATCGAACGAGAGCCGTTAGTTTGCCCCAATATGCCAATATGATGTTAACCCCTCAAGCACGTAACATCCATTTGGGGACATGTATGGCGGCCGCCTAACAATCCGTAACATCCGATTTTGGATATCGCGCTCGCCGCTGCGAAAAATGCAATTTACGATTCGAATCGTCGTACTTTAATGCTTTCTGACCGCGGGACGACATGGCCAAATAATCTTTCATTCGCCGGCCAACGACGATAACATCGACCGCCGAATTAAAAACTCAGCATTAGACGTCAAAACAGCAGTGTCGATTAGCCCCCCCGCGGCGGCGTATAGGTTCCGCGAAGTGTTTGTTTTGTGAAGTGTTTTGTGGATATAAGTGCAGTGTATACCGGATAAAAGTAAGTAATTTCCCTTTTTAAGTAGTTTAGCCATTAGGATTATTCAATTTCCACAATCAATTTGCTGTTTTTCACGAATTTTCGAAGAAAACACTTTGTCAACAATGGCCAACAATGTGAAAAAATGGCCGTTTTTATTTTGTAATGTTTGTGAAATATCCCTATATATCGCGAAACATGACGTAATGTCGCTTTAATTTACTAATAAAATAGGTATTGCTTCATTTACATCCTAAGTTATCACATAATTAGGCGTATTTTGAACATTATATGTTGTTTTTCTAATATGGCTCGCGAAAATGAAACTTGTTTTGATAATTACTATGAGAGAAAAAAGTGCGATTTTCCATAGTTTTTCGATGAAATGTGACTCTTTGGAGTATAGTAATTAGTTATTAGACATATAATAAGTCTATGATAAGACAATATAATTGAAAAAATCTAACGAATTTTATATTATGGGCATTCAAAGTTTATTATTAGGTTCGAACGCGGAAACTCTCAAAACTTTAGATTTTTCTATAATATCAGACAAAGGTCAAAGTTCTGGTGTGATTTCTAAGAAGAAGTGATGTAGTAATAAAGTTATTTTGAAAGAATTTCATATAAAAAAATACCATAAGTAGTCACAAATTAAAAATTAAAAAAATTTTTTTTTACGAGAATAAATAAAATTTTTCTTGGCTGAATAAATAAATATTTTTTCCGTATTTTTGTATGCAAATAAGTAAAAAAAAAATATCGTTTTGGTAAAGCATTTAATAAAGAACATAACTGTATTTACAATTTTTGATATTTACAAAAACTGTATTTACAAAAAAATCGAAATGATTTTATAGGCGAGTTTTTTTCAGTTTGCCAATTTTGTAATATTTATTCATTATTATCTTAATTGTTTTACGAGATAAGGTTATAATGTTTTATATGTCAAATTTCAATGCGATCATTTTTCTCTTTATCTTTTTTTATTCCGTTTAGTGGTTTATAAGTTATGATCGTTTTTCTCAAGGCCGTTGACTCGCGTCGATTTTTTGCGCGCGAATATGTCGCGCGCAAAAGTGATAGGTGATTTTACCTCGCAACGTGAGGGGTTAAAAACGGTGTGCAAACTCACAAGGGTCGCTTGCGGACGAAGATCCAGGCGGCGCCTGCGACGAGCGCCAGCAGCAGGACGAGGACGACGGGCGCGATGACGGAGGCGCCCACGCCGGCGCCGGCGCCGCCGCCGGCCGCCGCGGCGCCCCGCTCGCAGGCCGCGCCCGACAGCGGCGGCGGGCAGGCGCACACCGCGCCCGCGCCCGGCGCATCGCCCTCCGCAGGCGCCGGCGCCTCCAGGCACCAGCCGCCGTTCTGGCACGGGCAGGCGCGCGGCGACGGACGCGGACGCTCCACCGCTGGAAACCGAACCGACAACGCCGTCACTAACCCGCTCTCCTTGCGGATATTTCGTTTTCGACAAAACGTTCTACGATAAAAGCCATCTCGCCGGTCGAGGCTTAAATAGCTATATCTAGACGAAAGGCTACGCATCGGAGACTTTTGAGGAAATGACGCTGCGCTATCTACAAAATTCAGTCTGAAACTTTCTCAAAAATATTAATGCATCTGAGAACTGGCTGCAAAATATCTGCAATGAAAACCCTTTTCCATTCTCTGCAACGGTAAAAAAGTATAATTTTGCGGAGAATGAAATGCTACTTCTACTCGATTCGCTTTTGAAAAACGAGACAAAAACGCAAATTCTCAATTTAAAAACAATGCAACTATTGCGAAAAGTCATTGCGAAAATAATAGAGAAAGGACGAAAAACGATGACTGTAAATTTTTTAACTTCGGAATGCTATCATAAATGATAAAAAAGACTAAATAATCACATCGATCTATATAATTTAATTCGGTTTCCAAATTATAAATAAAGAAACCATTCTACAGTACATTTGTCTATTAATTTTAAGTGACTTTTTAATATTCAATAAATCATGTCACCTTTTAAATTATATGTTAATAATTTTAAACATTAATATGTTATTGTTCAATAAAATTATGAATAAAAAATAACTAGACGATGAGACTAGATGCAAGAAATATAGCTTATTGCTAAGTAATTAAATAACATAATAATATAACAGATGACATGCTATTAAATTAAGATTGTCGCATAGTTAAATAAAAGGGTGCTCCGCATTCAGCTATTTATAGATAAAAACAGCTAATGGTGAACCGAAACAAAATAATGATTAGGAAGGTTCTGAAATTCTTCAATGTGTTTTTACATTTGTTCATAGACAGAAGATAAATAACACTCCTAATATTATAATAAAAGAGAAATTTCTGTAGAAATTGGCCCAAAAAGGGAATATGTAAAGATGTCCATCTGATCTGTAATGATCTTAAAATTTTAACAGGTTGGTTCGTTTCTGTCGGCCTAGATTCCTCTCGCCGATCGCAATGTTCAACTTTGACAGTAGGTGAATTTACTATAAAGATTCGAAGTAATAAAATAAAATAATGATAAATAAAAGAAAAAAAAAAGGAAACAGCAACACCAGTGAATTTCATATATATGAACACATCAGCGTTAAAAGCTGCTAGTTCATCAACAAATAATAATAAAGAAAGGTTAAAACAATCACCTGCATCACAGACGATCTCCTGCGTGGCTCGTTTGGGCGGCACGGGCTGCTGCTGCTGCGAGTCGGGGCAGGCGCAGCGCCGGCCGCCCGGCACGGCCAGGCACAGGTGCGAACACGGAGCCCGGGCACACGCGTCCGAAACCGATGAGTTGTAACGCAGCTTATGGTAAACTAAAATAGAACAAACCAATATTTGCTCAATAGACCCCGACATTGTAATATTGCCACTTACAGAAACTTGAACATAGACACTTACAGACGAGCTATTAAGAAAGCTCGAAGCCTTTGAAACGTGGGTCTATTGAAAGATACTAAATATAATCTGGGTCGACAGAGTTAGGAATGAAGATGTTTTAATGAATGAGCAAATGAATGCGTTTGAGCGAGAAATTATTGTTATTACATTAATATTTATTCTGAACAGATCGGATCTTGTAAAGCCATAAACAATATTAAAAAGTTTTTAGGTACAAATCGAGTGTTTTTAAATTGATCGATAGAGCTTGCACCGATCGCTTCGAACGGTAGTCGATTCCGCACGTCCACCGCTCATATTTAAATTTTTAATATGATGCATCCGAGTGTAGGAATTTTTAACTACTGGAGTAATTTATCTTATTGTGTTTTTCAAATGATAAATAATTTTGGGATATATTTGTTTTTACCTTTAACGCTGGATGGATTGACGAGATCTCTCGAAATGACGACGGGAACGCCGCGGCCGAATTTGTCCTGCTTCACCAACTCTCCGGAGTCTCTGGTTATCCAGTAAATGGAAGATTCGAATACGTCGAGAGAAATGGGATGCTTCAGCTGCTCCCCTCTGATGATGATCTTCCTGTTGGTGCCGTCTTGCTTCATGGTTTCGACGGTGTTCAGCTTGGTGTCCACCCAGTAGAGCGTGTGGTCCATGCCCTGGTCGACGGCCAGCCCGGCCGGGTGGCGGATGCTCTCGGTGACGAGGGGCCGCCGCTTGGAGCCGTCCATCCAGGACACCTCTATCTTGGGCGCGGAGCCGGCGTCGGACCAGAACATGCGGCCCATCTGCGGGTCCAGGGCGAGCGAGGTGGGGCTCTCGAGGCCGGCGGCCACGAGCGCGCGCCGGTAGCGGCCGTCCGTGCGCGCCACCAGCACGCGGCCCTTGGGCTTGGAGCCCGTGCGGTCCGTCTCCGTCCAGTACAGGTTGTCCGCCACCCAGTCCACGGCCAGCGCCGTCGGCTTGGAGCTGCCCTTCATGTTCAAGTCCTGGGCGTAGCCGATCTTGGCCTCCCCGTTCTGCGCGCCCACCATGTACGACCGTTTGATCGTCTTGTCGTAGCTGTCCGCCCAGAAGACGGTCTCCGTCATCGGGTCGTAGTCGATCGCCTCTATGCGTTTCTCCGACATTATTACGTCGAACTCGTCGTTTCTTTTCAGGCTGAGAGCCCGGATTTCCGGACCGTTCGCGAAGAGGAGGGTCGTGTTGTCGTCGAGCGCTTTGCAGACTCCCGACATGCCATCGGAAAGGCTGAAACGACAAAAAAACCATCAGTCGCTAGAAAGACGTTTCGCGCTAAAAAACCATCAGTCGCTAGAAAGACAGAGACGTTTCGCCGAAATCCCAAAGGAATCGATGCATATAGAATATGACGAGAGATCTCAAAGTTGATACTGCCCGCACTATAGGGCAGGCGAAAGCTTGAAGACCCGATCGAAACATATAAAGCGCTACAATAACACGATAGCTGCAGTGACTTCCCTAATATACTCCATCTTAATCCGATAGCGATCTTCGAGGACACTCTTGTGAGGAATCGAAGTGATCGAATCGGTGAATGTAAACTAGTTCAAAAACTGATTGGACAAGTTCCTAGAACCAGGTGATTGGCATTATTCATATGAATTATTGGACATGGACAATGAGCTTAAACTACTCATCATTGTACAAAGACAATACTAATACTATAGAATACCATTTAATTTCAGACATGGATGTTTAAAGTATTGATATTTTTGGATAATCAATCGGATAAATTTAAAAAAAAATCATTCGTTAATGACAGAAAACATTTTTATGTTATTAGAGAGACTAATGTAAAAAGGTACATAATCATTATATTTTATACATTTAAAATGTAAATCAATCAAATTTTTAAATTATACCAGTTAAATTATTTATGTAGAGTTACGCAATAATATAAGCAGTGAAACAACAACACAAAATGACTATTTGAACAAAAAATATATATTTTCCCCGCATGATCCGGCAGGCATTAAAATAAGAAGAACCATTAACTTCAATAGAGATGACGGTTTCAAACTCTTTACTAGGTAGAACCCTCTTCTTAAAATGTTTCCAATACCCATCGCCAAACGCAGGGACGTAACACAGAATACAATGAGTGTTATGTGCATGGCAGATTTTCAAAACTTGCATGCGCCAAACCCGCTGCCCCACCATCGTTATACTTTTCAGTGACAGAAGCGGTATACCGCCTACCCGCAGAAAAACAGAATGAGCTCTCCAGTCTACCTTGGACAACGGCAAGTGAAACATCGCCAAAACGCCGGGTGCTACAAACGGTAAATTCTTTTGTATCTTTTTAATAATGTCAAACAACCGTAATAGTCTTTGATTTTATATTACTGAATGAACGTTCGGATAACCGGTCATTCGGATAATAGTTGTTTGGATAATCAATGTGTTTGAATAATAGGTGTTTGGATAATTTTTAAAAAGTACCTGAATCCTTCTCTGCATTCACAATGATACGATCCATTGGTATTAGTACATAGCTGTGAGCAGTGATGCGTTCCGGTGAGGCACTCGTCGACGTCCCGACATTTCTTCCGGTTATCCGACGATATGATGTAACCCGGATAGCAAGCGCAAATGTATCCGCCATCGGTCAAATTCATGCAGTGGTGCTCGCAGCCTCCTCTGTCGATGCTTCCGCACGTCTTTGTGTGGTGACAACCCAGTTCGTCGGAACCGTCACCGCAGTCGTCGGCGAAATCGCAGACTTGAACTTTGTCCACGCAGTGTTTGTTTGCGCATTGGTATTGCGTGTACGGATCGCACGGTTTCGTCCGAGCCGAGCAAAGAGTCATGTTGTTCTCGTCGGAGCCATCGCCGCAGTTGTCTATGCCATCGCAGACCTGGTACCTGCGACATGAGAATTTTAAATATTAATTCATTTCAAAGCTAGATAAATAGGGCAGGAACGTATTATGTATATTCAGGTTAACTACTTTAGTAAAGTTGTCTGTAGAATCGTTTTACCATGTAGTAACTTTTTGGAGTTTACTCCTTAAGAATTGATTTAATTTAAAGTCCTCGCTATGAGAATTTGATGGATAGTAAAATCAAACATTAACAAAAAGCGTTACATTTAATGTCAGTAAAGTTCTAAAATTTCAAAGATTGCAACAATACCAAACAGGAGATAATAACTTCCATGAAATTTGCCAGCTTTCGAGCCGACCCATACTGACCGTACATCAATCAATCGATTGATGATGATTGATAGATGATGATTGATTGATGATGATTGATGATGATTGATGATTGATTAATTAATAGACGATTGATTGATTGATTGATTGATTGATTGATCGATCGATCGACCTATTAATCAATCAATCAATCAATTTACCCTCTTTGCCTATTGTATATTCAATGACAATCGCACTTAAAGAGTAAACTCCGGTCATGCATGCACAGTTTGCTGACATGCACAGTTTTTTTTATTCAGTGCGTCTGTTGTAAATCGGTCACTGAAAGTTTCTGGAACTGGCTACTTATGTAAGCAATTTGTCCTGAGGTACTTGTACATTATGTATGGATACTTTCCGCAGTTGTACCCAAACACATTGTAGCGAAAATCACTTTACTCTGCATCTGCTGTATTTTCTGTCCGAATATATATAAATACAAACGGAGCTGCCATGGAATTCACCGAGCGGAGTCAGGCCCATCATAATACTATTTTTTTTACACTTCTGGGGGGTGAGCAGTGGATTCCGGACTTACGAACCGGCTGTGGTAGGTTTAGGACAGCTGTCTTGCCACATGTGAGCGTGCACCTTACCACCCATTCACTCCCCCTTCGAAGCCATAGAATTTGAGATGCGCAAATCGCAGTTTTAGATAATTTTTCTAAGAAAGAGTTGATTATTTTTCTGGAAAGGCCAAGATCTTTAAAGAGGTGAAATAGAGATTTAGCTGGCAGGCCACGAGCGCCAACTTCCACCGCGTGAAGGTGAACAGTGAAGCCGTTCCGGGTTACGGCATTTGCAAGATCATGGTATTTATTTAATTTGTACTCGTGGTCTTTTGGGATATTTGATTCCCATGGAACAGTTAATTCTACAATAAGAGCCACCTTCCGAGATACAGAGTAAAGAGTTATATCTGGACGGAGGGCTGTGCATCCGAGACTTTCAGGGAATTTATACTGCTTAGAGACCGAATCAACCTCCAGAATCCAATCTGTAGCTTTCTCGATTATTGAGAAAGGTTTTGTAGTTAAATGTTTTTTGCCTTTAGAGCCATCCCGCACAAACTGTATTGGGGGTTTGGAGGATACTGTCAAACCCTTGTTGGCACGAGCCACTGAGAGACTAATTACCTCGCGAATAACAGCGAGAACTTTGTCATGGCGGTAAGTGTACCGTCCTTGATCTAAGGCCACCTTGCAGCCAGCTAGAATGTGTCTAGCTGTGCAAGGGGGTATTGCTACAGAGGGGACAAGAAGTATCCTCGGCAAAGCTCCAACGAGCGAGGTTACTGGGGTCTGGAAGTGTATGCTGAAAGGCATTCAAATAAAATTTCAGCATCTCTGGCGTCCAGTCATAGAGCATTACCTTCCAGTGCATTGGAGGCGGAATGCAAAAGTCCCCAATTGTTGTCCAATCATTCTGGCATTGAAGGCCAATAGCATGAGCCATACTCTTGCTGTCGTAATCTCCCTGCAAAAGAGACTTCTTCAAGTCCACGTCGCTCGTGGTTGTACTGCCATACCCCAGACCATTGCCATTCTGGCTGATTCCAGTAAGGAACTTTTTGTGGAAGTCTACGCGGGCTTGTAGATCATTTGAATCACTACGGCCACTTATTACGTGCTTCGATATTGCCGGATCTTTGGAATTGCACAGAATCGAATTTTTGGTTATTCTGGAGTTGGCGTAGAGCAGAGAGGGCAGTTTAAGCGCTAGCCCAAAATTTTGTTTGGACCTGAAGAGAGTCGAGGGGTCAGCTGGTTTGGCTAAGGACAGCCAGGATTTTAAACTAGCTGTCACCAGCGCATCTAGACGGGACAGTTGGGTTTTGGTAAAATCGTAAATAAGAAAGGGCCATGACAAATGTGACGTTAGATAATTGTCATAGATCCAGGCCTTACGAGGGCCAGAAATTAGCAAGGCATCTATTTTCGCCAGGCAACTTTTGAAATGCTCTATAACATGATCGCCCGAGACGTCTTTTCCCTGATGGGTGATTTTTCTGCCGAGGAATTTGAAATGATTGTTTGGGTCTATAAGGGAGATATTAGAGCCCTTATAGACCAATTTGGGGTCATAGGATGTAAATTTTGTGCCCATGCGGGCGAGTCCAAGGCAAAAACATTTGGAGGGCTTCACCTTTATACAGCCTGACCAGTCGCAGAAAAGCTCCACTTTCTGTAATAGCAGGGAAAGCTGCTTGGGGCTTCTGGTGATGAAAGTTAGGTCGTCGGCAAAAGCGAGGCACGACGAGGTGTATTGGCCATCTGTTTTAAAACGGTAGCCCCACTTCCTGTCAAACTGGGTCAGGCTTTCCAGCAGTATAATGGAATGTTTCATCTCTTAGTGGCGTAACTATACCATCTGAGGCCCGTGGCAAATTCATTAGATGGGGCCCTTCCAGTAAAAATAGTCTCGTTGTAATTTAATTTAAAATAATCGGGAAGCCCCAGTTACATTTTGCCAGCCCTGCCACCCTATAGTTACGCCACCGATAACTTTAAAATACATTTGACAGTCCGCTGTTATTGAGTTTGTCAACAAACATAAATGAGTATGTTAGTGTTGCAATGTTACAATATAGAAATCAAACAGAAAAATCCCTCCCTTCTGTGATGGGAATGCTAGACTTTCTTCTTCTCTACACTTGAGCAAAGGAGAAGAAACTGCATGATTCTCTATGTGATTGGTCTGCTCAGTATAGAAGGCGACAATCTAACATTCATCGTGCCATGGAGCTGTACGCACTTACCTGATATTTTGTGTCCTGTAACCACTCTCTCTTGTACCGTGCAATCTACCAAATTAACATGGGCAATAACCGTTCGATTCATTGGAAAAATTAGGCAGTGCAGTTGGTTAATACATTACCGAATGAGGTGGATGCATTTAGATGGTTGATATTAGATCTCCCTAAGGAGATCATTATTCTATATGTACGCCCTATAAATATGGTTTACCCTGGATTAAACAAATAAAATAAAAATTAAAACAGTGAAATACAAGGAAAGTGAGAGGAAATTACAATTACCTTGGCACACATCTGTGGTTAGTGCATTGGAATCGCCGAAGAGTATCGCAATTGAAGTTTGTGCACAGCGATGGTAGTTCATCAGAATTGTCGCCGCAGTCATCCGTTCCATCGCAGAGATCCGACTGAGCGACACAGAGATTGTTTCCGCATTGGAATCTAAAATGAGTAAATAAAAAAAATGTGTTTTGGAATAAATATACGTTAACGTAAGAAAATTTCATTGATATTTTCCTATTGTCTATATTGAAACAGATCCAACAGTACTGATTCAAATCAAAATCAACCTAGGTCAACCCTCAATCAATCTAGTCAACCCAACGCACAATATTATCTGGCAAACGTCCAATTAGAAGCAGTTTAGCAAGAAAAATATCTTGAAATAACAATTACTGATGATCTCAAATGGGAAAAACATATTTGCAATCGCTAAAAGAGCCAACTGTACTCTCTATCTGATAAGGAAGGCTTTCCAACATGTGTCAATAGAGGTGTTTATAAAGCATAGGGATCTATTCTTGAGTATCAGCTCTGGAGCCACTATTTATGCAAATATGTAGATGTCCTGGAAAAGGTGCAGCAAAGGGCGACCAAAATGTCAGTGAGCATGAAGAGTAGAAAGGATGAAAATCGTTTGGAATTACTTGGACTGACTACTCTTATACAAAGAAGACAAAGAGGGGGCCTGCTTGAGACCCAAAATTCTTAAAAATTATATACAGTAGAGCCTTGATAATCCGAACTAGCAAAAACTAACCCCTGTTCGGACTCACGAAGCGTTCGGATTATAGTATGTAAGGAGAAAAAAAAACATTTTTATTCTTAAAATAGTGTTTAATTATATACATAGTTTAAGAGGTACAGTAAGCAACGAGCTGGGCTTTACATATTGACCTTGGGAACGCTCTTATTACAAGCAGCGTAAGGACTACAGTCGTAATGCAAATAAAAAGCCCAGCTCGTTGCTTACCGTACATTTACATAATAATTAGGTACCATAAAATACGTAAGGTGTAAATTGTCTATTTAGTCATAAACTGATCTATTTTAGTTTGGCGAGTCCTGTTGATGGACCAGAAAAAAGCTTTGTCCCTCAAGTTACGTAGCATCATCTTTTCCGATAAGGACAGGTCATTTTCTTCAGCCCACTCCAAGCAAGTGTTCAAAGATGATATGGCTTGTGAATGAGTAATTTTCTTGACATTTGAAGCAAAATAATCTTCAGCTAAAGACTCGTCATTCTCTTGCGTTATTTGGGTTATGATCTCATCATCAGTTATAGGATCTGTGCAATTCTCCTCTTCACTCATGGACAAGAAAGTGGAAATGGTTTCTTCTGTATAACCACGATTACGTAAAAGACTGAGCGGGAGATCGTCTTCTACGTCGAAGTCATCATTTTCTTCTGATCTATCTTCTGTTGAATTTATTTTTTCAGGCCAAAGAGGCTTCCAAGATTTTTCGATAAGAGACGATGATACATGATCCCAACATTGCGCTAGCGAAAAAATGGCGTCTTTAATTGTGACGCTTTTTATAACATCATGCAAGGTTAAAGCCTCATCGGCTTCTTGCTGCACGAACATTTGAATCAGGAGTTTCTTTTTGTAATTTATCTTGACATTTTGGATTACGTTTTGATCCATAGGTTGGATCAAAGGCGTACAATTTGGAGGCATGTACAGTACAGAGAAGTTGCCGTCTTCTGTTGTCAAATCTTCAGCATTTGGATGTCCAGGGGCATTGTCTAAGAGTAGCAATGCTTTTTGTGGCAGTCCCATTTTTTTTAAATGGCGTTTGACTTCAGGAACAATATGGCCTCTAAACCACTCGAGAAAAATATCTCTGGTTACCCAAGCACGCCTCTGCCCTTCATAATGCACTGGTAATTTTACAGATCCAAAAGATCTTGGCTTTTTTGCCTTCCCCACAACTAGCAATGGTAATTTGTGATTCCCTGTAGAGTTTGCGCTAGGCATAAAAGTTATTCGCTCTTTAGACACTTTCGACCCAGGAGCGCTAGTTTCAGCAGAAGAGGCTAAAGTTTTGTCCGGCAGAACCTTCCAAAACAATCCTGATTCGTCGGCATTGTAAATTTGTTCAGGGCAAAGGTTCTTTTCTTTTATCTCGTTTAGGAATTTTTCTTGGAATGGTTGAACAGCTTCCGTATTGCTAGAGACTTTCTCACCTGACACTTTCAGCTGACGTATGCCATGACGTTTTTTAAAATTATCAAGCCATCCTCTACTTGCAGAAAAATCCGAACCTGTTAGTTTTTTATGGAAGAATCTCGCTTTTTCCATTACGACCTCACCAGACAATGGAATGTGGCGTCGTCTTTGTTCTAAAAACCATGTGAACAGTGCTTCTTCTAGCACTGGATTCTCTGGTAATTTTAGAGTTTTTCTGAACCCTGGTCCTTTCTCAGTTTTAGCTATAAAAGATCTCAATTTTTGCTCATTTTTCTTGAGGTCTGTAATTGTTGATTTTCCAACGCCATACTTACAAGCAAGAGAAGTTGCCGACACTCCGTCCTTTAAACTGTCTAGTATGGTGCACTTTTCGGCTATAGTCAAAGTTTTATGTTTGCGTTTTGGTGTTGGAACCATCTTTATAACCTCAAAAAACACGCCGCGCACGAGTACAGAGCAGAAAAACGTGGAATGGACGCGCAACGTGGCAGTCGTAACTGCAGACTAATTAATAAACAACATAGCAGCGAGGCGAAGGCGAGGAAGTGGGGTGGGGTATGCAGTTCGGATTATAGCGACGTTTGGATTAGCCTGAGTACGGATTATCGAGGCTCTACTGTAATGGGCTAAAGACAAATTCAACATCAACAAAAAATGTTAAGGTCACAACAAAAAACTAAACCATGAACAATTTTACTCTAAGCGTCTTAAGACCGTTCTGCAATAAATTACCGTTTGAAGTGATTAGTGCAAGCTCTAACGATCAATTTAAAAACAGATTCAATTTGTACTTCTTTAAAGCTTTACAGGATCTGTTATGGACCTGATCTATTATGAACCAGCAAAGCTGCCTGTCCAGAATAAATAATAATAATAATGTTAGCTTACAAAACAAAAATAAAAGTTAAGGTTGATACCCTCCAGCTCAGCTGTTGATACCCTCCAGTAAATGAAAATATTTTGTCATTAGTATATTGCCGATTCAGCCATTTAACTTCGATAGTGAATGGGATTGCTACTTATAAAAGGCACAAGTTATACTCGTACAAGGCAATGTCACAAACAATTTAGGCGAGAATGAGTTAAAATGTACCTAGATTAATAGTGGAACAATCTGTAACAATATTCTGAAACAATAATCTGTACAAAACTGGAACAATATTCCAAAGATCAAATGCCATTAGACAAAGTATTTGCATTGTTTAGACTATACATGCAAAAGGTATTTAGGAATCCGCATTCAATAATCCAGAAGTGGATTCTATAAGAGGAAAATGGTATTTTGCGAAAGAAACATCATCCTGCAGATAAAGCCTTTGAAATGTGTAATCTAGGGGATATTATGTCAGAAAAGAGTCAGAAATAAGGATGCCTTAAAACGTTTGAATAAGAACATTAAAATATTTGGGGCAATAAAAATCTGGAAGCTCAAATACTTCGTTCAATGTCATGCTTCATCCCAAAAGAAACAACATTATGCATCTCATAATTCAAGGCAAAATATCAGGAAGAAGAGACCCTGGACGAAGACAAATATTTTGGCTCTGTAATCATCTATAGGAATGGTTTTACAAATATACCACATCCTTGTTCCAAACGGCAGCCAATAGTTGTAATAATCAATTAGATAGCCCAACATTCGCTAGCGGATATGGGACCAGTAGGAGAAGAAGATGGGGGAGGCGTGAGGATGTTGCGATGTTCGTATTCTCTGTTCTAATGTTAACATTTCTAATTAGACAGCCTGGGTTGGCTGAAATAACATAAATGGAAACATGAGCCACGCACAACGGCCCAATCAAGAGGCCAAGTGCGGGAAAAAGCCCAGTCAAACTAACTAACTAACATTTCTAATAAAAAAAGCTCGCAAAAAAAAACGCCTTTGTAATGTGCCTCTCAACCTATATTGTATTATCCGCGAATGTCCAAGAATGAAATGTCACATTTCGCAAAAGAAAGTGGTGAAAGTCTTACCTGCTTTCTGGGCAGTATCGTCCACCGGGGAATCTCGGCGGGCATCCAATCTCATCAGACAAGTCTCGACAATCCCTGTCTCCGTCGCAGCGGAAGTAAGCCGCAATGCAGTGACCCGATTTACACTGGAACGTTCCGTTTTTGCACTGGAAGCCGCCGCAGTCCACCTCGTCGGAATTATCGCCGCAGTCGTCCTCGTGGTCGCACCGCCACCGCGACGATATGCATTTACCGTTGGTGCATTTGAATTCGGATTCGGAACACTCGCGATAGCCGTTTTTGCACGTCGTTTCCGATTCGTCGCTACCGTCGCCGCAGTCGTCGGCGAAGTCGCAGAGCCACTGCTTCGGTACGCATCGGTTGTTACCGCACGAGAAGTCGGTCTCCGCGTTGCACTTCGGACAGTTCTGCGGCAGCTCGTCGGAGCCGTCTCTGCAGTCGTCTTTGCCGTCGCAGAACAGCCATTTCGGAATGCAACGGTAGTTCGATTGACCGGGGCACCGCTGCCAACCGGTCGTGCAGTTCCTCTGCCGACACATATACGCCGGTTCGTCCGAATCATCGCCGCAATCGTTGTCGAAATCGCACATCCACAATTTCGGAATACATCTGCCGTTCTTGCAGCTGAACTCCGTTTCGGGATCGCACGGTCGGTTGTGGCACATTTCGGGATCTTCATCGCTTCCGTCTTTGCAGTCGGCGTCGCCGTCGCACTTCCAACTGTCCAATATGCAGCGACCGCTCGCCTTGCACTTGAACTCGAGGACGGGGCAATCGTGCTGGCACTGCTGCTCGTCGGAGCCGTCGCCGCAGTCGTCCGTGCCGTCGCAGATCGTCGCGGAAGGAGTGCAGTTGGTGTTCTTGCACTGGAACGTGCCGGCTCGGCAGTGTCGCGCCGGGCACGTATCCGGCTCGTCCGATCCGTCCAGGCAGTCTTTTTCGCCGTCGCATTTCCAGAACCACGGTATGCACTTCTCGTCGTGGCCGCCGCATCTGTGCTGACCGGTCGTACAGTTCGCTATGCAGGTCTTCATGTCCCTCGCCAGATAGAATTGATTGGGACAGGTGCATTTATAAGCGGTTATGCTCTCTTCTCCGTACACTTCGATGTGTGCGTAGTTTGGCTCCAGCGAGGGCGCTATCAAACAGAGATGGGAACAACCGCCGTTGTTCGTTCCGCACGGGTTCGTATACGGCAACTGTCGCAGCGGATGATTGATGTGAATATCGTACGGTCTGTGCGTAGTATTTCTTAAAACTCTCAAGTCTTTGCCGTTGAATTTATTCCCTCGGCTGATTGCTTTCAAATTCCAATCGGTCCAGAATAATTCATCGTCGAAAACGGTTAAAGCAAATACGTGCGGTACGGTCGTGCCCGACAAAACAATGTGTCTATGCTTTCCTTCTAAATCGGCGAAAGCGATATAATCAAGGTGAGCATCAGCCCAATAAATTCTATCGGCGAAATAATCGATTGTCAATGCGTTAGGCCACGCGATATCATCTTCCCATGTTAAAATTCTTGAAAAGTTTGAGCCGTCCATACCCATTTTAGCGATGTAAGCTTGCAAATGCCACGAAGTAAAGTATAAGTAACCGGTGCCTGGATGCACGGCGATCGCTCTCGGATCTGCTATTCCGGTCTTCAACGTTTTCCGGCTAGTACCGTTCAATTCTGCCACATCGAGGTTCTTAGAATGTCTGTCCAGCCAGTATATTTTCCTAGCGATCCAATCGATCGAGAGCCCTTCGAGACCGTGCGAATCGTGCCGTATGATCGGCTCTTTCGTGGCGTTAGTACTGGAATAATCGGACCGGTAAATTGTTTTCGCCGTAACATCGCAGAAGTAGAGCATATTCTCTTTGTCGTCGAAATCGAGCGCGACGACGTTCATCAAATCTTGATGCACCAAGTTGTACAGAGAGGCGTCGATCGACATATTCCGTACGTAATATTTGTTCGTGAAGATGATCCAGGGCTGCGTTTTATCGATGCGTTTACACGTTTGTTCGTCGGCTTGTCGCTCGTAATATTTCTCGTTACATTTGCAGTAATAACCACCGGGGGTGTTCGAGCAGTATTGCGAGCATACACCGGGTGTTTCTATACACTCGTCTATATCGGCGCAGGCTTTACCGTCGGCGAGTAACTTGTATCCTTTGTTACAGTCGCAGTAATAGCTCGTTAGAGTATCGACGCATTTGTGTCCGCATTGATTCATTTCAACTTTAGCGCATTCGTCAATATTGCAATGCAGCGGCTCATCGGATTCGTCCGTACAATCCGCTACTTTATTACAGACGAGAGACATAGAAATGCACTGCCCGTTCGTGCATTGGAATTGTCCAGTTGTGCATGTGCTGTTTTCTTTCTTGCAACCGACCTCGTCAGAGTGATCACCGCAATCGTCTTCTCCGTCGCATCTGTATTGATTCCGTATACACTTGAAGTTCTGGCATGTGAATTCTTGAGTCGAGCATGTTTTGTAGCGTGAGTTACATTGCTTTCCTTCGTCGGATCCGTCGCCGCAATCGTTGTCGTGATCGCACAGCCAGCCTTTGTTGATGCATCTTCCGTTGTTGCACGTGAACTGATCTTCTTGGCAAGGCTGAGGAGTTGGGCAGTGGTGCAGAGTAGCATTTTCATCAGCGCCATCGACACAGTCGGGATCGCCGTCACACAGCCATTTCTTCGGTATACACTGTCCTCTGCCCCAGACTTTATTCTCTTCGCATGTGAATTCAGTTTCCGGATCGCACTTTCGCTCGTCGCATTGGTGTCGTTCATCCTCATCGCTGTTATCCAAGCAGTCGTTATCGCCATCGCAAATATATATCCTCGGGATGCAGTTTCCGTTGTCGCAAGTGAACAAATCACCGAAACATGTCCGACCTTCCGAACGGCAATATTCTGGCGGTTCATCTGATCCATCGCCGCAATCGTCGTCCCCATCGCAATACCAAGTAGCCGGAATGCAACGATGATTCGGGCAACGATAGCTGTTCTGCGGACACGTCCTTTGAGCGCAATGTAGCGGATCTTCATCCGAATTATCGCCGCAATCGTTGTCACCGTCGCACAACCAGTACGGCTCGACGCAGATATTCGTCTTCTCGCATTTCAAATGATTCGGAGGGCAAGTCGTGTTGTTCGGGCACCGCTCGTGCGTCTCGTCCGAAGTCACATTATCTTTACAATCGTTGATCCCATTACACACCTGCGACATCGGAATACAGCGTTGATTCGCGCACGTGAATTCCTCCTTTGCGCACGGCGGGTAAGTGCACCCCTCTTCGTCCGATCCATCTTTGCAGTCATTCTCGTGATCGCACTTCCACGATTTAAAGATGCACCGTCCGTTGTTGCATCTGAATTCGTTCGTCGAGCAAGAATGGAATGCGCAGTAATTCGTGTCTTCGTCCGATTTGTCGCCGCAATCGTCGTCGCCGTCGCACGCCCACATTCTGCTGATACATTTACCGTTTGCGCAGTAGAATTTGCTCGAGTCGCATGTTAGATTTCGAGACACGCACATGCGGCCCTCGTTGACGAGCTTCGTGTTGTCGTCGCATCGGCATTCCGCGGTTCCATTCATACCTGGGTGACAGCTCTGTGCGCAGCCTCCGTTATTGATACGGCATGGATTAACTTGACATTTCTGTCGACTGGTACTATAAACGTGAATATCCCTCGGAGAGTCTTCCAATCGTTTAACCATTTCTATCATATTTGCGCCAGTATGCTTCTCCGCTCTGTAAACGCCGCGCAACTGAAGATCGGTCCAATATATATAGTTTCTAAATACCGTTATAGCGAATGGATATATCGTCGCTGAGATCAACACTTCCCGCTCTTTTCCGTCGAGTTTTGATCTTTCAATTTTCTCTCGAACGGCATCGGTCCAGTATAACATATTCTCGTCGTAATCTATGGTTAAACCACTCGGTTGCGCCAACTCTTTATCGATTATAGTCTTCTTTAGAGAGCCAGCCATCGTAGTTCTGTATATTTTTCCAGATGTTCCAAAACGCCCCCAATCCGTGTAGTAAAGCGTTCCATTGCAAGGATCTAAAACGATCGCTCTTGGTCGCTCAACCCTGGCGATCATCACGAGTTCAGTTCCATCGAGATTCATAGCGTAAATTGAATTATTGGAACTGTCCGTCCAGTACACTTTCTTCTGCGTCCAATCGTACGCGATGCCTTCAGGATTGATTCCTTTGTTTATAATGTTCTTGATGTTTCCGGAATCTGGCGCGTCGGCCGGCATCCACGCTATACGAGCCCACGGTCTGATTTGCGTAAAGAACAGTTTGTTATCGGCAAAATCGAATTCTACACCGACGACATTCGTTAAGTTTCCGACGGGTTTAAAAGGCACTCCAGTCGACTTCGGATCAAGATTCACCGCCCGGATTTCGGTACGTGTAGCGAATACTAAGAATTCGTTCACAAACTCGCATTTCTTGGGGTCCGTAGTTGATAATTTTCCAGCGGAACAGTCGCAGACACTCGATGGTCGCGTGGCAGCGTCGGGCGGGAAGCTGAAGCATAACTGATCGCATCCACCGTTTCCGAGCTTCCTGCACGGATTATTATCGTCGGATGGCTGATTTGTTACGTCGAATATTACAATGTCCCGCAGCTTTGGAAGATTCGTACGTATTTTCTCTGGTAATGTCGTATTTCCCGGTAGTTTCGAAGCTTTGAATACGGTTTGTAGGTTTCTGTCGACCCAGTATACGTCGCTTTTGTGGACTGCGATGCCCATCGGGTTCGGAAGGTTTCTGCGGATGACTTGTCGATTTCCGCCGCTGTACGATATTTTTTGGATCATGTCGAGGCGCGAATCTACCCAGTATACGTCGTGGGTTAACATGTCCACGGTTGAGGTCGCGCGGATTTGAAATTCCAGACGTTACGACCGGCTGCCAGTTCGAGCCGTCGAGATACGCCTTTCCGATGCGGGGATACTGTCCGTAGTCGATCCAGTAGAGCAGTCGTTTGAGCGGGTTCACTGCTAGTTCTCTCGGCGCGTCCGTCGTCGTTTTTACGAGTACTTTACGGTTCGATCCGTCGAGCCAGCAGATTTCGACGAAATTCTCGTGCGGGAAGACGTTTGTGAAATATAAATTGCCCGATACCCAATCGACGGTTAACCCGCGAATGCCGTTACTGCCTATGCCGTCTTTGATGACGTTTTGCAGTTCGGTGCCGTTGGGGCGAACGCGGAAGATACCGTTCCACTGGCCGCGGTTGAACTCCACCCAGTAAATCCAGTTCTCGAGGAAGTGGACGTCCACGTGCAGAATGTGGTGCCCTTGGCCCGTGATGGGCAGCATGGCCTCTGCGCTGTCTTTCAGGCTGTAGCCGCGGGTCATGTCGAGCTGCGAGACGACCGCAAATGACTTGTACGGCACGCAGCTGACTTCGTTCTCTTTCTTGTACCCGACGGAGCAGGCGCACACGCGCGACCCTCCCTCCCCGGGAATGCACAGCTGTTTCGCACCCGCCGCTGTTCGTTATGCAGGGATGATGAGTCATTTTGCGTTTCTGGAATATCGTCATTGATTTCAGATCGCTTTCGTTATCGACTACCGTTTTTATGTTGTCGCCGTTTGGCAAATCGACTTTCATGATTTTTTCGTATCGCGGATCGAGAACGTAGAGCCTATAATCGAGAACCGCTAATGATTTCGGATAAGAGATATCGTGCTTTTCACTCAATATTATTTTGCGGTTGGTTCCGTCGGTCGAAACCGACGATACTTCGGGGGGATATTGCGTACTGAAATATAAAATCTTTCTTTCTATGTCGATTGTGAGCGCTTCGGGCTTTTCGATACCGTCGACCAATATTTCTGGTTTTGAACCATCCATGTTGACTTTAGCAATTTTCGGAGGTACTCCAAATCCTCCCTCATCCGCCCAGTATAATTTTCTGTGGAGGAAAGGACATTAGAATTAAAATATTTTTTAATTAATGAAACCATAAAGGTACTTTTTACAGGTTTTGGCAAGGCCACTCTTGTACTTGCACCGCCACCTGCTCGAAGGATTGCCCCACAAAAAAAACTCCCACAAAAAAGTTGCTTTAAATACATTTGAGTTGTGTGTAGGTAGAGAGGGTTCCTCAGTTCTATGCCGAATCAGTCAATTTTGTGATATTAGGAGTTCATATTGCAGGTGGAAGTCATCGCGGGCGACGACGCCATCATTTGAATCATGCAGGAGAGAAATGAAGTTATGTAGCGGGAAAGAGACGGTGATGTTCCAAATTTGAAAATGCAATCAGAATTGAAATGATATCAGATAGTCACCTCCTAGTGCAACATGAACTCCTGATACTTCCAATCAGATTTATTCGGGCAAATTTCAAGGGGGTGGTTTCATGTGGCATACTCGATTCTTCTTATTTTTTACTAAAATTCCATTTGTACAGAAAACCATTAAAAAGACATTTTTGGATTTTTGGTGAGCTCACCACATTTTATAGTTTAACAAAGAAGAGCAGAAAAAGGGACATGGCACCACTGTATACAAGGACAGAAGAATAAATCTTAAATCTAATTTGTGCTTGCGACGAACTCAATTTCTTGTGTCTATTGATTACTTGAATTATTTAGAGTTAAACATAAATACAGAATACTTACACTTTTTTGATTGATCATTTTGTTTTCGAGATAAAATGTTTGTATTTTCAATCACTTTCTAAAATTAAATTTAAAAGCAAAAAAATATTCCCTACTTTAATTAAAATTAAAAATGGATTATAGATTTTGAAACATGTTTTAAAGTGCTAGGATTATTAAATATCGTACAACAAACAATCTCAAAAGAATCAAATCAAATTTCTAATGAATTTTGTAATAACGAAACAATATGTTTTCTAAGCGATCATAGCTACTACCTGATTATTCATCAAACACAACGCCGCGGGCATAAGTCAACGCTGTAAGGTGGTAAATAACCCGTCTATAACCTCGCGCACCTCTTTGAATAGTTAAAAAATGCAAAACCACCTAAATTACTATGATAAAAACACAAAAACTTCAAAGGAACACACAAGATCCATCTCACCAGATGTACCTCACCACAATAAATATTTGTTCCCGAGTCGAATTAATTTTGCCATTCTTTTTTGCGAGACTGTGGTTCTGCCATTACTACCAGTTTTACTAATTCTATAGGAAAAACATAGACTACTCACCCTTCCGTAGAATCCAAGCAGAGTCCTCTAGGTCTCGCGACGGAAGTTTTGCTACCGTTATTCGACAGTATGATGCTTCTGTATTTAACTTTGCCATCGACGCGAACGACCTCAATATTATTGGCGACCTTGTTTCCGAGATACAAATTGCGACCGAGCCAGTCGAACGCGATGGAAGAGGGCGCTCCGACGACGCCGGTGTCGGAGCCGAGGAACTGCGTCTTGTTGCCGCCGCCGTACGGAGTGCTGTAGATGGTGCAGTTCTCGTCGTCCTCCTCGCCGGAGACGGACTGCAGCCAGTAGAGCTGGTGGCCCTGGCGGTCGTAGTCGATCTGCACACTGCCGCCCAGGCCCACCACCGGAGCCAGCAGCCCGGCGCGGCCCGCTCCGTCCAGCGACACGTCTACGATCTGTGACCCTCGGAGCACCATCAAGTATGCCGTTTCCTCTGCGAACAAAGGTTACATTGAGCTTATGCCAACTAAAAAACAAGTTCTAATTACTGATAGCCTGGGCTCGTTACGGTACCTATTAATCTAGGTTATATGTCTAGTATAGCCTGTGACTAAAAGTAAGATAATCCAAATAATTAAGCATTAAGTATTTAATGCTGGCATCACCTCATGAACTGATCTGGGAATATCAGTTTATGAGGATTTGTACAAAATGTCGCAAATCAGGTGTCAGAAGGGAATTTTGAATGACTGCAAAAAAGCTAATGTCAGTACGGAGATCCGCATGAATAGGTGCCACTGAGGTACTAGATGTTATATTGTGTCTACCGACTCCAGACTTTTTTATAAAACAAGACGCGGCGAGAACAGCCATTAGACTACAATTGCCCTTACAATCGCAAACAGCGGTAACAGAATGGAGCTTAATAAGAAACTTGTTTATTCAAACAAAACAAATATTCTAATACAAACCTTCGATACAACGCCCATCGGTTTGCAATCTATAACCAGGTTTACAAATGCAGGTGTAACCAGGATCAACGACAGGACTCAGCAAGCAGAGATGCTGACAGCTCGCTTTGGTGCACGGCGACGGGTACATCGGCTGCAGCGACGGGTGATGAACGTGTATCGACAGCGGCTGCGATATCAGATGCGATACGACCGTTTGATTCACTCCCCAGAATTTATGCGCCGACAGCACTCTGTTCAGCTGTCGATCGGTCCAGTACAGCGTTTCCTCGAACAGCGTTAAAGAGTGCGGATGGAGCAGATAGTGACTTCCGGCTAGAACCTGCTGCCGACCGGTTCCATTGTAGTAGCAGAAATCGATGAAGTCTAATTTGGAATCGGCAAAGTAAACGCGCTGCGTCGCCGTATCTAGCGTTAGACCGTTCGGCCAGTATATTTTAGTGTTGATTATGACAGTGCGTTGCGAGCCATCCATGCCGACGCGTTCGACGCGCGGGTTCTCCCCCCAGTCTGTCCAGAACAAAAAGCGAGCGTTCGGCGCCGGATCGAGACACATTCCGCGCGGTTGCGTAATATTCCCTGAGAGAAGCGCCGTCCTGACCGAACCGTCTTCTTTTGCGACCTCGATCGTGTTCAATTTACTGTCGAGCCAGTAGAGATTGCCGCCGATCCAATCGTACGCCAACCCTTCGACCAAATCGAGGCCGGTAGAAATGACGACTTGCGGTTCGCCGCCGCGGTCCAACCGCGATATCTTCTTAAGTTTCATATCAGACCAGAATATGGTTCCGGTGTGCATGTTGGACGCGGTCGCCACCACGTTCTCGACGATGATGGGCACGCGCTCCAAGCCCTGCTCCTTCAAGTCGGCGACCAGGATCGAGTGGCGGTTCGAGATTATCAGGAACGCCGACGAGTGATTGAGGGCTTTGCAAGTGTGCTTTTCGGGCCCGAGCGTGTATCCGTCCACGCAGCTGCAGAAGTACGACCCTTTAGTGTTGGTGCACGACTGGGAGCAAAGTCCCACCGGGTTGCACTCGTCGATGTCTTCGCAGGTGTAGCCGTCTTTCTGGAGTTCTTCTCCGACGGGGCAGAGGCAAAGCGGACCGGTCGGCGTTTGTTTGCATTCGTTGGTACACAGGCCGGACTGATGCTGACATTCTCCTAGATCGCAGCCTTCACCTGCAATTATAATAAGTATATTTTAATATTATATTCAAAAGAGAGACCGGCTGATTACAAGGAATCAGGTTCATATTGCATTTTGGATACTAAGAAACACCAGCCGAGCTCAGATTGTCAAAAGTTCAGTACTTCCAAATTGGATGCTCTGCTCTATGGATGTAACGGCTTGCCCCAAAAAGAATGACATTTCTTTAATCATTATTCATCATTATCATTATCATACTCTTAGCAACTGCGAATGTACATATCTATGTACATATACATACAGAATGTACATATACATACAGATATGATGATAAAAATTATGCTGCTTTCCAGATCATAGGAAATTACATAGCAACATGGCTTGAGATATAATGCGAGAATCAACTATCTTGGAAGAGTCTGCAATGTAAGGTTATAGGTTGCTGAAGGTTTAAGACCCCACAAGAAGGGCTTCAGATCAAGTTGTACTCGATCCAATTAAATCCAATTAAATCAATTGTCTCTTAATGCATCTAAATCAAACTCCATCAATTTCTCTCTTCGGCCGTCCCAAAATAATATCTTATGATGGGCCCGACTCCGGTCGGTGAATTCCATGGCAGCTCCGTTTGTATTTATAGTATTAGCTATGGTGATAAAGTATTAGAAAATGTTGATCATACGAAATTTCTAGGCATTCATATTGATAGCAATCTGCAATGGTCGACTCACCTAGAAGAACTGAGCAAAAAATTAAGTAGCGCCACATTTGCCATAAAAAAAATCAAATTGTTATGTGGCTTTGAAGCTTCCAAATCTGTCTACTTTGCCTATTTCCATTCCGTGTTAAGTTATGGCCTCATGTTCTGGGGAATGGCGGCAAATGTTATAAGGATCTTTCGCCTACAAAAACGAGCGATTAGAAATCTGTTCTCAATATCTTCGCTAACATCTTGCAAGCAGTACTTCATCGAATCAGGTATCATGACTTTGTACGCCGCGTATATATACCAAAACATCATGTATATGAGAAAAAATATCGAGACTAAATCAACTAACTCAAATATTCATTCGCATAATACGCGAAATAAAGAGGACTTGCGTCATTTTAAGGTGCGTCTGAGTAAGGTTCGGAATAGCTTTCTCTGCCAATCTTACTTATTCTACAACAAACTTCCATTACACATCAGGGGCCTTGGGGAGGTTCACTTTAAGAAAAAGGTACAGGGTATTTTGACTAAAAACCCCATTTATAGCATTGAGGATTTCGACAACATCAATTTTTCGCAGCTCTATTGACCTACTTGACTATTATTATTCCTTATTCTTTCTATTATTGACTATTTTACAATTGCGTTTTTTTCTTCTTCTTCAAACTATTGGCTATTGACAATAATTATTATTACTGATTTGTTTGTATTTGTGTTTTTTCTTTAAAATATCTTCCCGTATGATAATTTGGGAAATTATCCAATATTTATTTGATTATTTAGTACTTAGGATTATATAGAAAATTAGATAGAAAATTTTACGAAATTACTTAAGAATTTTGATTGAAAATATTGGAAAATGTTGTTTCCTCTACATAGAAAATCTGCGCTTGGATGTTCAACGTTCATACCTTGCAATACTGACGTTCATATGTTATACCTTAATAGGTATTTATTTAAATATTACACTTGTTATTTTCATTACTCTTGACTTAACCAAGTGTAGGAACTCCTATCAACTGGTTTGAAATAAATAAATGAAATAAATGAAAATGATCTGTCACCTTATTTTTATTTATAAGTACTTATTACAATGGTTACGACTAATTATACCAAACAAGTTCAAGAATCAAACATAAACAGTTCAGAGAAACCGTCACATCGTGTTTGGCACCTGCCTAAAACTCATCTAACTAGGTCAACTAAGGCCTGTATCTAGATGAGCTAATTACAATACCTATAATGACAATGATAAGCACGTCATATCAGGTAACTACATATAACTAAACAAATATTTACTAGCTATAATATCTATAAATATATATATTAGATAAATATATACAAACATACATAAATATATAAACATACATATAATATAATGTAATAACATAAACATACATATGATATATATATATATATATATATATATATATATATATATATATATATATATATATATATATATATATATATATATATATATATATATATATATATATATATATATATATATATATATATATATATATATATATATTGTGACATATATAGTTGGGGGATACCTTTGGTGACCTATAGAATCTATAGTAACCTGTAGAAACTAGAATCCCCTTAGTAAAAGTCACTTGTTTTTATTAGAATTCGATTTATTGGGATCTTAGTCCCCATTAGGAGAATATAAAGAAAGTAGAAACTAGAATCATCGAAGAAGAGCAAAAGACGTGCGATCCTTATCCAGGGTCGGCTTGCAAAGTATTGGATTTTAGAACACTTATTGGATTGTAGCACGTGGGGACACGGGAATGTAGGATGTGACGATCTTCGACGGAGTCGCGTTTCTTTTCGGCTGGCCGATCCCCGTTCTTCCTCTTCCCGCTCTACGCCGTGCTTTCCCACGGGAGACGGCGGCTGATGTACATGCGACGGGCGGCACTCTCGTACGTGCGATGATGTTTACGTTGGTCGCGGTCGACCGTCTTGCGATTCGGTAGGTAGATCGGCAGGAATGGTCCAACGGAGAAGATTAATCCGATAGGAGAATCCCTGTAATTATACAGGAGCAATAAGTGGGAGAGAAGGAAAATGAGGAGTCAGTTTGCCCAATCCTAGGGAGTCGGCTCACTCTTCAATCCATCCCTTCCCAACCGAACGGATAAGGATTCATCTTGTATCTAAATATTGAACAACCGCTTCAAAACTCACCGGGTTAATTTATCTGATTACGTGCACCACGGGATTCTCAATTAATATCGACCGCACCAGCTGAATTGCGAATTCGAAAAAGAAAGGGCGGAAACATGGCCGTCTAATGATGGCTTCTTACTCGACTCGTTTAGGCTTCCGGTGCTTAATTTACATTTATTTTATTAATTTGAATAATTGTTACAGTATTTTTATAAAATACTAGATTTAATTTCTAGTTGAGCGGATCTGATTTAATGTGGCTAAGTGTCCGCGTTTTTACGTACGGAATTTAATTACCAATGTTAATCATGATTTTGTGTATTAAAAATTGTATAATACCCAAATAAATTATTGTATTAATTTTCCTAGCATCCTGGTTTATAATTTGATCTTTCTTTATTTTTACCGACTTAATTAAAATTATTCTTTTTCCTAAAATCCATTTTCATAACTGAATACAAGATTTAAATGTGGCAATCGACTAGCCGACAATAGATTCGTTGTCAATTGTACGCTTGTAGATACTACGATAGTCGTATGTCGTATCTGACAGTCCTAGCTTGCAAGGCTTGTGAATTGCATCAAGATGGCGCTGCATGCATCTCATGCGTGTGTGTATTGTTGTTTACTTAAAGTGCAATGCGAATTTATCGGGGAAAACAGCAATCGTGTCACAATCCCCCCGCCTCGAACCGAAAATTCACGGAAGCAGCGGAATTTTCGCCTAATTCACGTAAGTACCATAACATTCAACATTCCTACACGCTTCCCAAGTTTGACAGCTTTAAGCACGCGCTGATTCTAACCTGTGAACTCACATGACTCTGGGTCAACGATGTGCCCCTCACGCGTCCGACCCGGGATCCAATCCTTCCTTATTCTATTCAAGGATAAGCCCTTATTCGATTCAAGGAACCTACTTTTAAGGATTAGCCCAAGAAGAACGTTGAACAGCTCGGTAATTAATCTTTCATACAAGCTCTTACATTCTTTCAATCATAAATCTCTGCATTCATCACCATCTATAATACGGTAGCCAATCTAATAGGCATACCGATCCTTTCATTCGACACTGAAACCCTAAATAATGTGTGCTACTGTGTCACACCAATTTCGTTGACACCTCATCGAAGCCTCACTTTCCTGCCTAGAACGCTTTGCTGCACTGCTACTTAAATAAAACTTTACTTTTCAGAACGAGCGCATTGTCGCATTGGTTCCACTGAAACTGCGGCAACCTGTTGTGTGCACTGGACTTATATTCGATAATGTTCCAGTCTAACTACACCAACCCAATAACAACCACCATATAATGTTTGTGGATATGATGAATAACCTCACAACAGAAATTGCATCATGGATTACATTCGGAAAACAACATTATGACGTATAAAATAATAAAAAAACGCTCACTATACAAGTCGCTGAACAACCACCGAATGACAAGGTAAACCCAATTTTATTTAATATTTTAATGAATTATGAACATATTAGATGACAGTTGACAGTCTATTTTAAGGTTATTATTATTTTTTTTTTTATTTGATTTTAAATGATTACTGCGATGGATCGGGATCCTGAATCTGAATACCTGGAGACTTTTGGGGATCCAGAGTTAGATTTCCAGGGATTTTAAAATCTTTGGCATGATGTGTACCTGCCACTTCTTTCCCCGCCAACGTCTCCAATATATAGACGTTGTCGGATAACTTTTCCTTTACGCGGAACTCTTCGAAGTTTGGGGCGAGTTTAGCCGAGAAATTATTCCCTTTATTAGAAAGGAAACGCGTCTTCTTCCAAATAACATCGCCCTTTTGCAGAACCGGTGTACGGCGACCCTTATTGTAAGAGTGCTTATTCCTCTCATGTTGCTTCTGCAAATTGGCCTTAACCATTTGAAAAATCTTTTCCAGCTGACCCAATCTGTCAATTCGATCGTCTTCTTCCGGTGACATGAGGACAGCTTGCGTTTCCGCTGCCGTCATTGCGGAATAAACCTCGCCGGATGTTACCAGTTCCCGACCGAAAACTAAAAAGTTGGGACTGAAACGACTAGTTTCGGATTTGGCAGAATTCAACGCATACTGGAACTCAGGTAAATGTATGTCCCAGGATTTATGATATCTACCCACAATTGGCGCCCAGCATAATTATCTAAGTATTGGATTATACTAAATCGTAAATCTAAATTAAAAAACCATAAAAAATTAAAAATTCAAATTTCTATTAAAATACTACCCTAATACTACTTAAACACCAAAATTATACTACTTAATGCTACATCTAGTTATTACTAATAGCTGCTACAAAAAATACTAAGCATACTACGCTAAAATACTAAGTAAATTCTACAATAAAACTTCAACAAATTCAAACTTTTTATTAAAATCTTAAAATTAATAGCACGTGGAAGCACATCCTAATTTTTCCTTTCAGATCTGTCGCAAGCCGGTGGGTAAGTCACTTTTTTCATAACTGAATACAAGATTTAAATGTGGCAATCGACTAGCCGACAATAGATTCGTTGTCAATTGTACGCTTGTAGATACTACGATAGTCGTATGTCGTATCTGACAGTCCTAGCTTGCAAGGCTTGTGAATTGCATCAAGAT